>WNWK01040311.1:0-17038 GCA_009830355.1 Cherax destructor | reverse complement strand
CAGTCTTACTGATGAAGTTTTTTTATGATTAGTGTTATTTATATGTTCATCTTTTCACTGGTGTTAATTTTTAGTGTTTAGCAAACGTTATTTAAAAAATTTATTATTAAAAAGAACTTCAAAGGTAATGTCTGAGGGCAAACCTCTTGACCTTTTTTCCGGTCTGGGAGCAGGGTTGTGAGCCCCCGCAGGACCCATTCCTTCTTCAGTGTTTCAGAAGAAATGCTGGTGTACAGGCGACATTTTTGGGGCCCATGACAAAGACTCGGCAATGGTAATCCCAGTCTGACGCTTAGAGCTTCTGTCGTTTCTGCACTGTGAGTTTAGAAGATGGGGGGATAGCGGTCCGTTGTCAGTGTTTCAACATTCTACTATTGTTCAAGACTTACCAGATGTTGGGTTTACTGTCGGCCGTCCCCGCAAATTGAGATGATAAACATCCTTGACTAGATCTGTCAAGGCAGTATTTTTGTCTTGGGGTTAATATAGGACTCAATTTTTGTGATAAAAAGGGTTTTTTGGAAAAAAAATGCCTGACTTAAAAGGAACCCCCCTTTCGGTAGAGTTTTGGGGCCCAGTCTTCGCTCCGATTCGGGTTAGTTTTTTCCATTGGTATATGGACAGGTACTGGTGCTACAAGTGCACCTCCTCGTAGTGTTGTGGGTCTGTCAGAAATTTTTCCCTCATGGGTCGAGGCCCAAGAGTTTGTCTGTGGGTAACTGTCTTGTAGTCTTTAATTTTTGTTTTTCTTTGTTGAAACGATTGATGTCCACCCAACCTGAGCCAAAAGGGACCCCTCCTTCCCACACACAAACCATGTTTTTGTCTATGCCTTCAACTTAAATCATACAAGCGAACCGCCTTTGATTGTAATTGAGAATTTAAAAGAAAGTTACCAAAGTACTTATGGTTAGTTCCATAGAGTAACTTCTTATTAGTCCATTTATTTATCTATATACGTATTCTCATGTTTAATTTTTTTTTTTGTTTTTCAACAGTTTGGTTCGTGTTGCAGACGGGATGGGAGTGTTGAGCAAAGGTGGGTCATGACCACTTTCAGTTATACACCTTGAAGCCACTCCAGCCAAGGATAGGTTATCCCCCACTGCTGCCTTCTATTTTTCTCCTGACAAAAGCAAGTTATGCCTGGTCAATGGCATCCCTTTACCACCCAAACATTAACCGGGCGGTAGGGAGTCCCGCACTGAACTACACTCCCCTTTGACAGAAAGAAAATTTATCAAAAAGGGAAACGAGTGTATTTTGGTTTGTTTATATGTTAAAAAGTATCTCCTTTTAATGTGAGATAAATTTGGACATCAAAGAGGTTTCAAAAATCTTTATCATTATTGTGTTCATATTCCAAATTTTTTAAAAGGGAGGTTTTTGGTTTTAAATTTGTTTTGGGCCTGTGGTCTGAAGGGGTTTCGGGTATCCCTTTTAATATTTTTTTTGTGATTTTTTTCATAATGGATATTGGGGATATTTCCTTTTTAGCTAAAAAAAAATGTCTTACTTTTTTACTATTTTTGATTTAGCTATGTTTTAGGTAGGAGGTTACATTGTAATTTTAGTTTTACAATGTTTTTTTACTGTGCCGGAGAGTGGGACCACTAGTCATACTCCCCCGGGTTTCTTGTTTATACCGCCGCCTCTCCTCTGTCACGGACCGACCTAACTTGAGCTTTCCACACCTGGATTGGGAGTAGGGGTTCCCCATCCACTCCTGACCCGGAGTAGGTTCACACCTTTCCAAAGAGTAGCTCGCCTTTTGGGGAGGCTTGGGGGTTATTCCCCCTTTTAAAAGGGGTTTTTTAAGTCCTTAGTATGGGTTTAAAATTGTCATTTATACACTTACGGGATAGCATTTGCAGAGCTTTGGTCAGTATTCTGATTTATTTTCTCAAAAAAATGTATTTGATGTTTAATTGATATTTTTTATTCCCGCCTTTATTGAGGCAATAGTCCCTTTTTTGTATTGAAACTTTTGTGAATTATTATTTTATAAAAACCCTGTCATTGAGTATGATTATTGTAAAAACAAGTACAGTCATATATCGACTGTTTTAAAAAGTGTATCATGATGATTACACTGCAAGAGATAACTTTATACCATACACTGAATAATTATATGAATTCTTTTATATTTTTCTAAATTTTACTTGTTTCAATTCCAAAAAATTACCCCTAATATAAATGATTTTCTCTAACTAAACAAAAAAGCTTAATTAAATAACTTGTTACGGTGGGCAAAAACCAAAAATGAGGCCCATGTAACACTGGTTTTCAAATATTCACTGCTATTTCTTATAAAAATCCACAAATTTGTTATCACTAGTTTGTTTAAAAAACATATTTACAAAAAATGTACAATGTACAATTATGTTTATAACTATTGTTCAATCATATATATACACATATTGAGTCACTGAGATGCGGGTTCTGCAGCCTGGGGAGTCCTGAAACATGGTTCCATGCAAATGGTTTTCATTCCACAAAAAAAAAACGGTTTTTTGCGTTTCTTGGGGCCCTTTGTATGTGCACAGACATAACACCTTTTCTGAGCCTTTTTTTTTTGCAACGGAGGGTTTTGTTAGGAAGTTTCACCCCCCTCGCGGAGGGTAGTTGTTGGAATTTTGGGGCGGTTTTCATTGCAGGGGGTTTTTTGGTACTTGGTGATTATTTACCTGATAAAGACAAACAAAATTCATATGGTGGTTTGTTTGTGGTTTTCAACTTATAAACATTATAAGCATTGGCAGGGAAATGTCCGAATGTGAAAAAGAGGTTTTTTAAAAATTATAATTCTTTCTAACAAATCAGAAAACCCCAAATCTGTCACATTTGTCCACTGAACGAATTGAGAGTGGTCCATCACAGCGCAGGTTTTAGAATGGGTTCATGGTCCTATTCACCCGCCGTCTGCCATTTCATTGGGGGAATTGATGAAACAGGGGACATCTCGTTTGTCATGCCACCAAATGCCTTTTCATTGGCAGCAAACGCCTGCACCTCCCCTAAGAGTGCCCACTGAACCTAGGCATATGCTTACGATTTGCACGCACTGTACCGCAACATCTGTCAAGTTCATCGAAAAAAATCACTGAGGGGGGGGCTTGTGTACCAGTTATCAGTATATAAATATGCCCCAAGATAGGTTCCATCATTGTTCAAACCCAAATCCCCAGAAACCCAGAACTTCCGGGGTATCTTTCAATGTTTACTCCAGTAACAATAATACCCAATACAAGACCATGTAAATCACAAAGCAAAACAACTTTATACCGCTTTTTTTGCTTGGATATACTGTGAATGACAGTCTCCCTTTTGAACAGAATCAGTGACCTAATACAAGCTCCTGAAGGGATAAAATACATATTGAACTTCTCTTTCAGTAAAAACACATTCCTAATCTTTTAAACCTGTGGTTCCACCTGGTTTTGTCTGAAAAATGCAACATGTAGAAGTTGACAAATAGTTCACTGGAAAATATCACTGAAAGCTGGGTTGCAAAAATCTGTCTGTTGACCAATATGATTTGATACAGTGTTATAGACATGGGAAACATTAGTGGAAAAAAAATAATCTCTGCCACAGTTGTCTCCTTCCCACTGGTTGATTTTTGGTAAAGAATCTGTTTGCCATTGTGAAATGAAGTATCTGTTGCTTTTTTGAAAATAACATCGGGGGTTCCCAAAGAATAACGGGAAACATTCCAGTTCAGTGGCATTTTTCCCCAAGTACAAAGGGGGGGGAACCACGTGACTTTATCAAACTGATGGGGATTGGGAAAAAAATTGTCAGTTTCCTGCCAATCCCAGGTGCGGTCTGCTGGGGGTACGGGATATTTCAGGTGGTTTGGGGGGGGAAATGGGGGTTTTCGGGGAGGTTTGGGGGGTGGGTGAGGGGTTTCCTTTTTTGACCCACTGAGTCAGGGGGTGGGTGCCAGCATGGTCCCTGCTGGTGCCTCGTGCGCCGCACCACCACCACTACCAGTTGTATGCACATTTCTCTCCAAATTTCAACATATCATCATCATTTTTCTATCACTTCCTTTTCGCCCATGGGGTGTATCCAAGATCCTCCCTTGGGAAAAGGGATATCACTCAGGCCATATACCTATATACTGACGCTTACGGGGAAAATTCCTTCCCCATTTTCTGGAACTATTTAAGGGGTTAGTTCATAGTCACTATCAGTATCATCACTATTGCTCAAACTGAGTCTGGGACATTAGAAAAAAGGAGTTTCTGCCTTCGTTCTGGAAACTGGCCGGGAAAAAGACGCCAAGCACCAGAGGTGGACGGGTGGGGTCGCTGGGGTTTTTCCCCACTTATACCGGTATTATTCCAGTTTGGGCAAACCGCCTAAAACCTTGAAAGCACCCACTAAACCCCCACATTTAAATGAGTGAATAAAAGTGTCCCAATTGGGAGAAGGGGTTTCTTGCCGGGAGGTGGAGAAGGTGTACTGAAATGGTGTTACAATGCACCACTGGGTGCCCGATTTTTCCTACTGCGACACTGACCGCGCAGACCCATTCCTTCATCCCTAGGGCCTACCAGCGTTTCCGCAATTTAAAATAGAATTTACGGGCCCGAGGAACCAACCCCCGCCCCGTAAACGTACTAGTATGGCCCACCCCGAAAGGGTTTAAGAGGAGAGGGGCCGCCAAAAAATACAGCAAAGTAACCAAGATTTTGTGGGAAACGATGTATTTTTGTTTTTAAAGGGGTTAAAATAATGACTATAAAAAAAAAAGAACCAGAGTTTTAAAAAAAAACAGATGATGATAATAATAATAATTTTAAAGACAGGGAATGAAATTATCTGATTATAGTTTTTGAGGGGGTGAAACCAAAAAAATCCAAAAGCTGAGGAGGGGGGGGTTCGAATGTAGAAGAATGGAACAGACAGAATGACTTTGAGAGTGTATAAACTGTAGGGGGGGGGGGGGGGGGTAGGCCTAGGGGGTTTGGGGGGAGGGGGAAGGAGGTTTTGTGTGCGAGGGTTGGACTTCCGCAACAGTGTGAGCGTATTTTAAGGGGTAATGGGGAAAAAGGTTTTTTTTACTGCTGTTTGGGGTGTGGCAAAGAAAATTTTTGAAAGGGTTAGGAAAAGGCAGGCCGGGCTTTAGTCCGGGGATGGGGAAAACAGGTCCACTCAAAAAGGGGGAAAGTGGTTTAAACTAGGAAAAACCCCCGGCAAGACAGGATGGAGGAATATGATGAAAGCTTTTTCCCCCCCTTTGGGGGGAATTATTGAATAAAAAAAAAAATAAATGTTTTGTGAATAATAATTTTTTTATTTCCTTTAAATTACACTGGGGAAATTAAAAGTACCCTCGGGGGACGGAGAGCGACCCGTCAGTGTTTTTCCAGGCTGCCCCACCCGGATGCCCTTTAATTTCTTCCCCGGTTTACATCAGGGAGTCCTTCCCCTTCGCTTCTTAAACATAAGGTGAGCTGGTCTTGAAGCTCAAACCCCGAAACAAAAAACTCTACACAGAAAAACAAAACTCTAAAGAAAACAAAAACTCACACAGAAAAGATAAAGCCCCCTACACAGAAAACAAAAGCTCTACAAGAAACACAAAAGTCACAAGAAACACTAAAGCCTACAAGAAACAAAAAAGCTTCCAAAAAAAACAGGCAAAGTAGACTCACTATCGCTTTTCTTTTTGGGGGTTTTTTGGACGTTTCCAGTTGATATGTCCAGTTTAGAGGCGACCCAAGACTGTCCAGCAACCTCCCCCCATGAAAAAGGGAAATTTACAAACCCCCCTGGTCCTTCGATGACGTACAAAACTTGTCGGGGGAATCAGCTGGGGTGTGGGTTGAGTTGAATTCTGGGCCAGCAGTAAATTTGTGATCAGGGCCCCGATCCCCAGGAGGGGGGTCGTGGCCCGGGCTGCATGGGCGTTTATCCCTGGCCCCCCGGTAGAGGCTGGCACTGAGGTGCACCCCACTTTTAGTCCCCAACTGTTTATACATTCAACCAGAACAGCTGTCCCAAAGGTTGCCCCCACCAAATTCTTCAAAACTCCATGGAGAAGTGGAAAAGAATTTTTTTCCTCCGTAATTTTTGGGCAAGGGCACAAAAAATGCCGAGAGCAACATATTCCCAAATTTTTTAACTTTAAAAATAATTTTTTTTTTTAGGTCACCCTGCCTCTTTGAGCATGCAAATGATTCTGATGAATAGTCAGAGACCTTAAGGTCTGTGGTAAAATGAAACCCCAGCAGCCCCCCAAGTCCTCCAGTTGGTAGCGTCTGGCTCACACACTGATGTCCGGGTTCAATCCCACAGGTGGAAACAGTGAGAAGAACCCCCTTGTTCACCTAGGAAACCGGGGTGTTAGCCACGGGGGAGGGACCGGGGGGTGGTAGATACCTCCAAAGAGCTAAAGAGCTTTGCATTAAGTCACCATAAAAATTTTTTTGGAAAAAAGAAAATGGGGTCATGAATTTGAGGTCCCATCCTTTCCTTTCCCTTAAAAGAAAAAATTTTATATACTTGTACCACCCCCCAATATTTTAAAAAAAAAAAAAATTTTTTTTATAGAAATAAAGAACTTTTTTTTAAGTGCTATAGGATAAAAAAAAAAATTGGGTAGTATTAAGATAGAGGCAAAGTTTAGTCCTGCCCCCTTTCAGAATCGTTATATACCTCTTTATTTTTTTTTAATTTTTTTTTTTAATTTTTTGTTCTGATAATTACAATTTATAGTAGTAATTGGATTTCATAGCCAATCTTTTTTGACACTAATATTAGGTACTGAAATTGTACTCAAATAATAATGATAGTGCATAAAAAAAAAATGATAGTATAATAATAATAAAATAATAATAAAAAGTGAAAAATAATAATACATAAAAAGTTCCCCCGAAGCATTAGAAGATTTTGTCACTGCCTTATTCATCTGATCTCCACTAATGATGACTGGTGACATTTGATGGGGGGGGAGGGTAGTCTATTTTTTTTATCAATCCATAATTACATTATACATTTGATGATATTATACTGTTCCTTTGTGCCAAGCCGTCTGTCTGTATCTGTGTGTGTGTGTGTCTGTATCTGTCTGTCTGTTTGTGTCTTTCTGTCTGTGTGTGTGTCTTTTGTCTGTGTGTCTTTCGTCTGGGGTTGTTTGTTCTTTTTCTTCTGTCTGTGTGTTGTCTTTTTTCTTTGTGTGTCTGTCTTTCTGTCTGTCTTTTTGTCTGCTTGTCTCAGAGAGAGCTTTAAAAAATGTTTTGAGATCCCACATTATATAACTTTTTCTTGTTTTTTTTTGTTATCCAGGTAATTTATACTATGTATAATTGTATTTACGTATTGTTCCTGTGAGATAGAGACAGAGACAGATAGATACAGCAGACAGACAGGAACCAACGGTACCCAGCGACCAGCCAGCTGCTGGCCGGGTGGCCCAAACCCGCTGCTTGCCAGCCAGGTGGCCAACCAGCCTTGCCAGCCAGGTGGCCAGGCAGGAGGGAGCCAGCTGGCCTGCCAGCCTGCCGACATCACTTTCCACTTTAAAGGGGGGGTTAAATGAATACATCACTAACCCTTTGGGGTTTGCCGAGGTTTGCCTAGCTCGTTCAATTTAACTGGTGCTCCCACAATACTAATGGTCCCAGATTTTTTTAAAAGGTGCCCCCCGGAACCCCCCTGTGACCAGGCATCTAGCCAATTCCCCAAAATTTTGGGGGGAAAAAAAAAATATATACGTTTAGTAATACAAGATATGTTTACCGTTTTAAGGGGTTTAAGGTACATTTAGCAGTTAAGGTTGGTAATTAGGGAAATGTACCCCCCTCTTAGTACAACACTGTGCTGGTTTCCTGAATGCCTTCTTCCCATACTAACTTCTTTTTCTCAAATTCTCTGCAAATGTTCCCCTATGCATTGCCCTCAAACATTTCATCTCCCTTTAAACTCCTCCTTACAGCAAAGTTTTAAAGGATATAGGGGGCCACATCCTCAGATAATTCCTTTTTTTTTTTTTGGGGGGGAAGTGAAACCAAAGGAGGGGGGGTTTTGGGGTATTTGCTGTTTGGGGGAACATTTAAACTGTCGATCTGTATGCCTCCAAGACAGTGATAGGGAATGATGGTGAAAGTGTTTTTCGGTCACCTTGCCTTAGTGGGGGTGGCGATTAAAAAAAAATGATAAAATCTTTCCCCGGTTTTGTAAACAAACCCACACTTTTCCCCATCTTCCCAAAGGGGCACCTAAGTAAGTTTATTCCAGGTATAAATTACATTGATTATCATACATAAAACATATGTGTAAAAACCTGGGGTAACCAAAAAATCAACACGCTAGTCCCAAAAGACAAAAACCATGCGAATGGCACATTCACTGGAAAATGCTGCAAATATTTTTTGTTCAGCTGGAGAAGCTCAGAGGGGGGCCATGAGGAGGCTCGGTCACACCGTCTCCAGGAGGCTCGAGCCACACCGCCCCCGGGAGCCTCTGACCACACCCTCCCCGGAGGCCCGCCACACCGTTTCCCAGGGGCCCCGAGCCACAGCTCCAGGGGGCCCCAGCCACACCGTTTGAGGAGGCCCCCGAGCCACACCGCCCAGCGGAGGCCCGAGCCCACCGCTCCCGAGGCCTGAGCCACACCTCTCCCGAGGGGCCTGAGCCACCGTTAGGAGGCCCCACACCGCTCCCCAGGAGGCTCCGAGCCACCCGCTCCCCAGGAGGCTCCCCCACCCTCTCCAGGGGGCCCCGGTACACCAAAATATTTGTGCCAAACTAACGAAATAATAAACGAAGAAAACGGCCTGTTAGTTTTAGGATTCACCACCAGGGGTTCAAATCCTGCCTGTTCTCTTTTTGGGCCATTTTTACTGTTGAGTGGATTTTTAACTCAAGCTTTGTAATACCAAAATGGTATATAGACCCAAAAGATAAGACTTGACAAATGCAACATCTGGGCTTTTTTGTAGATTTAAAAAACAGGAGGGCCCTATTTTGAATTTTTTCGGGTTTCACGCTTGGTTCAGATTAATTGAATTATTTTCCACCTGGGGGCAAAGTTACGGGGCAGGTGGAAAAAAGGGATCAGTTAAAAGAATAAAAATGGAAACAAAAAGGGGATGGGGGGGCCTCCTAGTGCTTGTTGTGTAAACATTTCAGTGGGTTTATACCTTTCCTGAGACCCCTCAGACAAAGAAAGTCTTTATTTAATATTTTTACTCAACAAATAGGGTTTACTCCTGGAAGACTTATCATGCTCACAATTTCCCAAAACTCAGAAAATTTACGGGTAAGAGAGGGTTTATTTTAAGAGAAAAAACCGGCATGTGTGTGTGTTTTTTGGGGAGGGGGGGAGGCAAAAGTTTTGGGACCTGATGAGCTGCTGAGGGAAAGGTAACTTTTTGTGGGATTCGGGGAAATGGGGACTTGAGTCCGGGGGGGGGAGTGCAGTGTCTGTAGTTTAAAAAGGGGTTAGAGGTTTTCTTTTTGGGAACACTAAACCATATCTGCACACTCTGGCAAGAAAGGAAGGGAATAATGGTGAAAAATTTTTTTTTTTTTTGGTCACCCTACCCTGTGGGGTGGGCCCGGGGAAAAAAAAAGTTTTTAAATTTGGGTTTTGAAAAACAAAAAAACAGAAGTCCCGCAGAACGAGAAAACGTGTTTTTTCTTGCCCCCAGCATTATAATTTAAAAGTATTATGTCATACTTGTTTAAATGCAAAAGCATTCATAAATTATTTTTTAGTATCTTTTTTATGCCTTTTTTTGGCCTCAAGGGGATTATGACTGTCGGGGCAAGGATCATATACGTTAAAAAAAATTTTTTAGGGCCTTTTTTTCCCTGCTGGAGAGCCAAAAAAACCTTCTGGCATATGTATGCCAAAAAATAATTTAAAAAACCCAGGCATGTGTATGCAGTTAAATTTTTGTTATTTAATTTTTGAGGATGCCCTGCCTCGATGGGGGGCGGTGGCTGTTAAAAAAGTTTAATTCTTAAAGCTGGGTTACTCTATACCAACATCAAAAAGCTAGGCATTTAGGGTTTTTTATTTTAAAAATTCATAAAAAGTAAATCACACAGTAGCCTTTAAAATTTTTGTATCATTACCATTTAATATTTTATTCCTTTAATTTTTTTTTTTTTTTAAAATGGCTTACAAAATTTGAAAAAACTAGGGCCAATTCCTGATGGTCTGTTTGATTCTCTTGAAGAGCAGATAAAAAATCCCATTGTTCCGGGAAGATTCTGCTGTTTGGGCTCGCTCGGGGTTTGTATCAGTTGTCTGGGATTAGCATTTAAGGATGGGTGGATAGGTTTTTTTAACTATGATTGGCTCCCTCAAGAAGTGAGGGAGGACGAGAGTGTTTCTTCGGTATCCCCTGGGGAAATGTCTGATGTGTTAAAAAAATAAAATTTTAGTTCAATAAAATTGATCTGTAAAAAAACAGTTTGAATTCTTTAATATTTTTTTTAGAATTGACAAACATGAAAGTGCCTGCCTTAACCACACAAATACAGTGGGCAAAACCCTGTTTTTTTTTTTTTTTGTATGCAAAAAACCCCACTAAAAATCTGTCTAGTTCTTGACATTCAGGGGCACATGACTTTGTAAACCCTTTAGGGCCAAATGGATAAACTCCCTCTCCTGGTCTTTTTTGTGTGTTGTTCCAGTCACAGTATTTGCCTTTTTTTTCTTTTTTAAGGGACGTTTCCCCCTTTCTAATAACATCTTCATTTTTTCCACTATAATCTACCTTGTCCATAATAACTATCACATTTTCTTTGCTTTCAAGGTTAAGTCTGGGATCTTTCCTTAATTTGGTACACTTACAAATCTTTAAATTTTGGGTTTCACGGGGAAACATTGCCCAACCCCGGATAGATAAATATTAACCAAACAAAATTGTTTTGTTTTTACTACTTACATTTTAAAATTTTTTTTATAGATCAAGAGCTTGAATGAAAAAGGGCAAATTGAGGGAAAATACATTCCCTTGGCCTCAACAGGAAGCCCAGTGCCCAAGCCCAAGCAGTTAACACTTGCAAAACATTTTAGATCAGTGTCTTTTTTGCTTTGAGGAGTTTTTTTTAATTTTTTTTTAATTTTCATAATTTGGGAAAGCCCGTCATAACCGGCACGGGGACCAAAAGGGTTTATGAGGGGATTTACAGGTTTAGGGTCATTTAATCCTACAATGACTTCGTTACATCTTCCTTTTTCAACGCTTTCCCCCCATGGCTTGCGCGGGAAAAAACATCTGCCATTTGTTTCAGTATAATATGAAATTTGAAATTATGCTAGAAAATTAGTCCCGGTTTAGTGACTGAACCCGGAAACTGAGCCGGATTAGTGAGGGCCGACCTGTATTATTTTTTTTGTATTTCACTATACCAAAAATGCCTTATAATAAGACATTTAATTTATATATGTCAGTCATAATTGTGTGATATACTGTACTCCCCTTTATAATATTTTATTTGTTTTTCCTCTTTCTTCCCCTTTTCAACTGTCATTTTTGTCTTTTCCTATTTTAACAAATTTTTGGGGTCCCTGTAATAATTTATTTTCTTAATTTGCTTAATTGTCAGGTATTTAAATACTTTTTCAAGACATTTCAATTTTTCCCCCCAAATACATTCATTACCAACCTGGGTTTTTGTAAAAAATGAAGGCCTGTTAGTATGGCTTTACCTGAGGTAGGGAAAAACACTTGGGTGGGAAAAAAGCAGTTTTTTTTATTATTAATGCATCAAAAATTTTTTAAGTGTTTACCATCATATGTTAAGGCTCAAACATAAAAATAAGATAAAAAAAAAAAAAAATACAGGAAGGCCCCACTTTTGGTGTTCCATGTTTTTGGACTTTCAGTGACCCCTTTTTTATTTTGATCTGTTTTTTCTGTGCACCATTGTTATTGCCATATTCATACAACAGTTTCAACCATCCATGTTTAGAGTTATAAATGGGTCTGTCCTTTCACAGTACATCATACTTACTTGAAATACTATGATAAGAGAAAAAAAGATTTTTTTTGGGTTTTTAACCCCCCAGGGTTAACCCAGGATAAACCCCAAAAAAGTTTAAAGGCATCGGGACTGTCTGTCTTATTTCCATTGGGGCCCCTTTCCCCCAGGATGCTACCCACACCAGTTGATAACACCCGGTACCTATTTGCCAGGGGAAATGAAAAAGGGGAAAAACACCAAAAAAGTTTCCCCCACCAAAAAACCCGGGCCCCCCATTGGGCCCAGAATGGACCCCAATGTAAATTTTAAAAATATCTGTTTTTATAATGTATATTTTCCATTTTCTATAATTTTATATTGCTGATATTCCGAAAATAGCAAAACTTAATTCGTCTTTTTACTATTATTATTTATTTGACATTATTTACTTTGCTATGTTTATTAGGTAGGATGAAATTTTAAATTGCTATGTTTTGTAGCTGCCGGTTTGGGAAAAATGATTAGACACACGCTTAAAAATGCCGGGGCCTGTTTCTGGGGAAAGTCCACTGATTCCACCTGGGGGGGGTGGCTGCTGCTCCTTCCGAGGCACCGCAGCTGGACATCGTTGTGTCAAACCTCGCTCCTGTCTCTGCTTTTTTTCTCGCCATTTAGACTTGTTTTAGTACAGTTTTACTTTTGAGCGAAACATCTTTCAAGCTCTTTTAACTCTGTTCACAGAGGATAGACTAGACAGTGATTTTCAAGTTTTTTGGGGTTTTGTGTCACATTGACACCTGAGATAACTCAGGTCTCTAGCACAGTTCCTGACCAATTATAAGGCATTTTAAACCCCAGTCTGTGATTGTTTAGCTGAACCAGTTTTGAAAAGGGGTTTTTGGTTTTTTGGGGAATCATTGAGGTCCCCCTTTGGGCGATTTTCTATCCTGGTTCCTGACTCTGTGTTGCTGTTGTTGTTATAGGCTGTTCTGCTTTATTTTACTGGTCAACGTGTTCTGATTGTCAGTTTGTTAGAAAAGCCCTTATGAGAAGTTCAGTGGTCCTGGTTGAGTCGATTTAAGAGTTACCGGACCCCACTCATAAAATATATTCTTATTTGCATATAACTGATTATTGAAACCCATTGTACCTGATGGTACTTCAGAGTTTTGGATATATGCCTAGAAAGCAATATGAGAGCAGGGGAGCAAACCCTCCTAATTAACCCCCTAATTGATATTTAATTAATATCTTTATTTATTTCTTTCTACCCTAGTTTTTCCCCACTTTGAAAAAAAAATTTTTAAATATATTTTGTTTGGTTGGATCCTACCATTTGGGGACCCAATGGTGATGTTAATAATATGTGGGATAACTGACCAGGATACTGACTTTGTTGAAAAAGCCCAGTAACAGGTTGATGCTAGGGGTGTCCTTTCTAGTGTTCACTGGAGATGCATTACAAAGATATTTTTCTTTTTTGTAACACTCCTGTGTGAAGCAAGAGTTTTACAAGACCACCGTCCCCCTTTCCCCATATGTAACTGTTTTAAAAATGGCAGAAAGGTGGTAAAGCCCAAAAATGAACAATGACGTTAAAAACTACAGCAACTGTGGAACCCCAAAAAAGAGAGTTCTGTATGGGGGCCCCCTGTACTGTTTTGGGGGGGCCCCCCCTGTACTGTATTTTGGGGCCGCCTTGTATATTGGGGCCCTCCTTTTTGTTGTGGGGCCCTCCTGACTGTATTGTGTGGCCCTCCTTATGATATGTGGGGCCCTCCCTGTAATGGGGCACCCTTACTGTATATGGGGGCCCTCCTGTACGTATATGTGGGGCCCTCCTGCTTATATGTGGGGCCCCCCCTGACTGTATTTTGGGCCCCCTCCCTGATAGGGGGCCCCATGATGTAGGGGCCCTTGTACTGTTTTGCAGGGCCCCCCTGTATTTAAGCGGGCCCCCTGATGTATATGCAGGGCCCTTTTACGGGGTTATGGGGGGCCCTCCGCGTAGGGGGGCCCCCCCACTGTATATGCGGGGCCCTCCTGTACTTTTAATGCGGGCCCTCCTGTACTGTATATTCGGGGCCCCCTGTACTGTATAGGGGGGCCCCCCTGCACTGTACATATATTGTGGCCCCCCCCAATTTTTCCGGGGCCCCCTTATAGCGGGGCCCTCCTGCACTGTTTTGCAGGGCCCCCCTCACTTTTTGGGGGCCCCTTTGCACTTTTAACGGGGCCCTCCTGTACGTAACGGGGCCCCCTGTACTGGGGGGGCCCTCCGACTGTATATGGGCCTTCCGTTGTATATGGGGCCCCTCCTGTACTATATAGGGGGGCCCTCCTTTACTTTTTGGGGGCCCTCCTGTACTATATAGGGGGCCCTGATGTATATGGGGGCCCCCTTTTTTTGCGGGCCCTTTGTTATCCCCCCTGTAGGGGGGCCCCCCCCACTGTTTCTGCCCTTGACTTTGGGGCCCTTTTGTACTAAGGGGGCCCCTCCTGTACTATTTTGGGCCCCCCTGATGTTTTGGGGGGGGCCCTCCTGTAATATAGGGGGGCCCTCCTGACTGAATGGGCCCTCCTGTACTTTTAATGGGGGGCCCCCCCCGCAGTAATTTGGGCCCTCCTGCACTGTATACGGGGCCCTCCCACTGTTTTGCAGGGCCCTCCGCACTTTTTGGGGGCCCCTCCTGCACGAATGGGGCCCCCTGCACTGTATAGGGGGGCCCTCCCACTGTGCGGGGGCCCTCCGGGACTTTTAAGCGGGGCCCTTTGACTGATGGGGCCTTCCTGTATGTATAGGGGGCCCTCCTGTGCTGATAGGGGGGCCCTTTACGATGGGCCCTCCTGTTTGCCGGGGCCCCCCACTATATATGGGGGGCCCCACTGATATGGGGGGCCCTCCTGTACGAAGGGGCCCTCCCACGATACGGGGCCCTCCGTACTTTATGCAGGGCCCTTCCCGTATAGGGGGGGCCCTCCAATGGGGCCCTTGGACTTTTGGGGGGCCCTCCTGGCAATTTGGGGCCCTTTGTACTGAAGGGGCCCTCCTGTATGTATGGGGGGCCCCCCGACTTTTAATGGGGGGCCCCCCCACTGTATAGGGCCCCCCTGTACTATATTCCCCCCCATACAACGGGTATTTCCTCCTTCCCTTTTCTTCATTATTTCCAATCATTGACAAATTAGTTTTTTTTTTCTTCGGTTTCCCAATACATACAGTGGACCCCTGGTTTTTTTAAGCCCCAACCGAACAAAGAAGGTTTTTGAAAATGTTTTTTTGGGGGTCTAAAGGGCTAATCTAATTTAATTCGTCCCAGGGAACAAAATTTGTTTGAACGGCACCGAACACCCTTCTGAAAGAATTATTACAAACCCGAGTCCACTGTATTCAAAAAGCTGCACCAAGTGTATTATTATTTTTTTTAAACTATTGGGCTTTATTTCAAAAGAATTTTTTTTTTTAAATCAAAGGGGCCACATCCCACTGAGGGGGGTGACCAAAAAAAAAAACAAAAGTTTCTTTTTTTTAACCCTTTGGGCCCGGGGCCATAGTTCTACAGTTTTGAGTTCAGGGTCCAAACCGAGTTCTCGTCATGAGCTCACTCCCATGCGAGGGGAAATTTGGGCCAGATAGGGGGAAATACATCTATGTTGAAAGTGTACCACATAAACAAATCCCAGACAATGCATAATGAAAAAAAAAAACTGAAACCGTAATTTTTATTAAAACAGCGACTTTGAGTGTTTTTGTATACAGTGGCCCCTCGGTTTTCTCCAAAAATTGCCAAAATGCGCTAAGTGCCATTGCGACTTTTTTTCCCTTAAAGAAATAATGTCACGTAGGTTAACAGACCCCAAAAACCCCAAAACATCACTTAAAAATACACCAAAATTTTCGAGTTGGGGAGTGCCGAAAATCGAGGACCACTGTACAGGGGACCCAGTAACGAGCCCCCCGGAAATCGTTTATGTAAGTAAAATTTTGTAAGTGTTTTTGTAAGTTTTTTTTTTTCTGAATAGATTACGACATTATTCTGGGTGGTTTTTGGAAAGGCACTTGAGCAGGTTTCGGAATGAATTATCCCTCTTCGTCCACTATACAAAGGGACCTGTATTTGAAACCCCAAAACTGGCCCTTTCCCAGAATGCTTTTAAATGCTGTTACAAAAAGAATTTATTTCCATAAGGAATGATGTAAATTAGATTGTTATTTCCCCCCAAAAACACTTATAAAAGCACTTACAATAAAATTTTTCATAAAAGGGGGAGTTTTTGGGGTGTTCGAATAGCGAGGGTCCACTTAACATGAAGATATATCTGTTATGCTGATGTTTATGAGTCAGAAAAAATCACCAGCAGTCCTACCATGTAAAATAAAAGGGTTCCCTTAAAACTGTTGGGAGGACGGTAGTACCCCCCTGGGTGGTTGCTGTTTTCCAGTCTACTACCTAGGCCGATAAATTTAATGGTCCCCCGGTTTTTTGCCAAAAAATTCCAAAAGTTTTTAAAAGCCATTACCGAACGAATTTTTTTAAAAAAAATGTCCCTAGGTTATTATTTTAACCCCCCCCAAAAAACACTTCAACAGCACTTAGAAAATACACTTAATAAATGTTGAATTTGGGGATGCACGAAACCGAGGGACCACTGTACTAAATTTAAAAGAACTTTAAATTTTTCAGGTCACCCCCCCCGGCAGGACGCGTCGGGAAAAAAAGAACAAACATTTAAGATATATATATATTTTTTTTTTTTTCAGTGGGAAAAGTACCGGGGGATGAACAAGTTCCCCCCTTGGGAAAATTTAGATCAGCTCACGCAAAGACTTCTCCGTTTTTGGAGTTCACTTTTTCCGGGTTGCTAATCTTAAATAATGGAACAGACCTTTTTAAATGGTAAAGGGTTGTTAATCTTAAGGGATTAAACTAACCTCATCTTATCTATATTTAATCGTATTTTCACATGTATTATTGGGGTTTTTAAAGTTTTAAACTATGTTTTCTAGGGGTTTAAAATTTTTCTTATAGATGTTCAATTTATCATATGTCAAAGTACATACAAAAACAAGATATTGAATAGAACACCTGGGATAACACCCGGC
>WNWK01040310.1:0-17039 GCA_009830355.1 Cherax destructor | reverse complement strand
GTATCAAAGGAGGTGAGGGTCATCTTATGAATCAGTATATTGACATTAAGAAAATGTTAAAAAGGGGATAAAAAAGCTAAACGGGACTACGAAATTAAAGTTGCTAGGATTCGAAAACTAACCCAAAAGTTTTTCCAGGTGTATAGAACAAAAGTTAGAGATAAGATAGGTCCTCTTAAAAATAATGATGGGTATCTTACTGACAAAGAGAATGAAATGTGCTCTATCTTTAATAATTATTTTCTCTCGGTTTTCACTCAGGAAGACACTAATAATATCCCAAGAACTAGGTATTTTAGTGGGCTTGAAGAAGATAAATTATGTAGTATCACAGTCACTAGTGAAATGGTTATCAAACAGATAGACCGTTTGAAGCAAAATAAATCGCCAGGTCCTGATGAGCTTTTTTCAAGGGTTCTTAAGAAATGCAAAATGGAACTCTGTGAACCCTTAACTAACATTTTTAACCTATCTCTTCAAACAGGTGTAGTGCCGGATACGTGGAAGATGGCTAATGTAATTCCTATTTTTAAAGCAGGGGACAAGTCGTTACCATCAAATTACCGCCCAATAAGTCTAAAATCAATTGTAGGCAAATTACTAGAGTCGATTATAGCTGATAACATAAGAAGCCATCTCGATAGGCATAATTTGATTAATGATACTCAGCATGGATTCACCAGGGGCCGTTCCTGCCTAACCAATTTATTAACTTTTTTCAGTAAGGCTTTTGAGGCAGTTGATCATGATAAAGAATTCGATATTGTTTATTTGGATTTTAGTAAGGCTTTTGATAGAGTACCACATCAGAGACTGTTAAAGAAAGTGGCTGTTCATGGCATTGGGGAAAAAGTGTTGTCATGGATCGAGTCATGGCTCACCAATAGGAAGCAGAGTGTGTGCATAAATGGGGTTCAATCGGAGTGGGGATTTGTAACAAGTGGCGTTCCTCAGGGATCGGTTTTGGGCCCGTTGTTGTTTATAATATATATAAATGACCTTGACGAGAGAATTTCTAGTGATATGAGCAAATTCGCTGATGACACGTAGATAGGTAGGATAATCGATTCAGACGTAGATGTCAGTGAACTACAGGAGGATTTAGACAAACTCAATTCCTGGTCAGAAAAATGGCAGATGCAGTTCAATGTAGATAAATGCAAAGTTCTAAAGCTCGGGAGTGTCCATAACCCAAGCACTTATAAGTTAAATAACGTAGAACTTAGCCATACAGATTGCGAGAAGGACTTGGGGGTGATGGTAAGCAGCAACCTTAAACCAAGACAGCAATGCCTAAGCGTACGTAATAAGGCAAATAGATTACTGGGATTTATATCAAGAAGTGTTAGCAACAGAAGTCCAGAGGTTATATTACAGCTTTATACATCATTAGTAAGGCCTCACCTAGATTACGCAGCTCAGTTCTGGTCTACATATTACAGAATGGACATAAATTCGTTAGAAAACATTCAGCGTAGAATGACTAAATTAATACATAGCATTAGAAACCTTCCTTACGAAGAAAGATTGAAGACCCTTAAATTACATTCACTTGTAAGACGTAGAATGAGGGAAGACATGATCGAGGTATACAAGTGGAAAATGGGTATTAACAAAGGGGATATAAATAAGGTATTGAGGGTATCTCTCCAAGAGAGAACCCGCAATAATGGATTCAAGTTAGATAAGTTTAGATTTAGAAAGGATATAGGAAAGTATTGGTTTGGAAATAGGGTAGTTGATGAGTGGAACAGTCTGCCTAGTAGGGTTATTGAAGCAAGGACCTTGGGTAGTTTTAAATTTAGGTTGGATAAATTCATGAGTGAAAGGGGTTGGATTTGAGTGGGAATTGCACATGAATAAATAAAATTATCAAAGCTTATTTCTTGGGTAGCATTGAAAATTATTTTGAACAAATATTCTGTTAGTGGGATGAAATGTGAAGGACCTGCCTAGTATGGGCCAACAGGCCTGCTGCAGTGTTCCTCCTTTCTTATGTTCTTATGATTCACACAGATTCGTTGGAATAAATAAAACAGATACAAAACAAATAGACAGATCTCCACTTTAAGGAAGCTATTAGTAGAATATAAAGTAAAACAACCAATAAAATCTCATCATGAAATCCTGTGTAGTGTGCAACCAAACAAAGAAACGGGCTACTGCATGGATTACATGCAATTTCTGTAGTAAATGGAGACATGCCTCTTTTGCAGGTATTCAGGAATCATCAACAAGAGATATTAAACCAGGGAAGTGTTTTTGAGTATGCCCAAATGAGACCGAACTGTGGAATAAGATCACATTGATAATAAAAGATGATAACATCAAAACGGCTTTCATAAAAAAGATGACGGCATTCTATAACAGTTGGGAAAATAAAAATCTGGGCCAGACGATGCTATCGCCCCTGGTACAAATGCTGTTTTGGTAGACAGTAACTGTAAGAATGGAGAATTAAACGATGGTGGAGTGGAGGGGGACAGGAGCTCTAGTGCGGAAACAGGTGTAGAGGATAAGGACAAGCAAAAAACATTGTTACAAACTAGCAATACCAAAGGAGATAGTAAACAAGTGGATGCCCCGAGAAATAGTGAAGTTAGATTACCAGAAATAACTGATGAAGGCTCCATTGCTAGCATTAGTGCTGAAGATAGAAATGAGACAGGAAAACACGCACCAGTAGGGAATACAGTCACAAAAAACCAAGGCAAACAGAAATCAGGTCTATGCAAATAATGTACACTTGGTATCTGCAGGCATGGAATATCTGGAAAAACAGATGGGACATGCAACTTTGACCACCCCAGAAAATGCCGTGCCCATATGACAACAGGAAAATGCAACCTCCCTTCCTGTAAGCTTTTCCACCCTGAAATGTGTCACTCTTCATTTCAGGAAAGACAGTGCTATAACTTATATTCCCAGGCACACCACCTAAAGGGTACAAGACGACACAGAACATCCAGACCATGGCAAAACCTGGGTAACCAAAGCCACTCCAGTGAGAGAGTTTTTTTTTAGCGCCAGGAAGAAAAAAAAAAATTGGCAGGAAATGACAGAAATTGTACACCAACTCTAAACATTTCTGAAGTCGATGGCCTCCACTCCAAAACAGCAGATATTAGTGCTAGGAAAAAAGGACCTCCCATACCACCAATCCGACGACATTCATCTTTGCAAATATACAGGGTCTAAAGCCAGCAATGAACAACAAAATACCTTTCATCCATGGACTGCTTACGGACTCAAATGCAATGTTTGCGGTTTTCACAGAGACCCACATAAAGGATCACTTGGACAACGAAATATGGATCCCTGGCTACAACCTATACAGATGTGACAGAGTGAACAGCCAAAAGGGGGGAGGGTTGGCCTGTATATAACAGAGTCACTTATATGTTCAGAACTACTAAATGCCTCAAATGATGTAGTTGAAGTTTTAGCAGTGAAGATCGAGAATCAAAACCTGGTCTTTGTGGTTGTATACAAGCCTCCGGAAGCAACGTCCCAACAATTCCAGGAACAGCTTTTGAAAATTGATCGCTGTCTGGAAAATCTTCCAGCTCCTGCCCCCAACATCTTGCTCCTGGGGGATTTCAACCTAAGGCACCTATAATGGAGGAATATAGCAAATAATGTTGTAACAGATAACACCAGGAGGCAGCTCAGATGAAAACTCGCACACACATGAACTTTTAAATCTCTGCACCAAGTTCTCCTTAAACCAGCAAATAATAGAGCTTACAAGATTGGAGAATACGCTGGACCTCATCTTCACTATCAGTGATGATCTGATACGAAATGTCATCATAAAAAACAATATACTCAGATCACAACATAATAGAGGTCCAGACATGTATGCGGGGAGCCCCAGACCGACAAAATGTGATCAGTCACGAGGGAGCCTTCTCCAAATTCAGCTTCAATAACAAAAACATAAGGTGAGACCAAGTAAACCAAGTCCTAAATGATATAAACTGGGAAAATAGACTAAGCAACACGGATCCTAACCTATGTCTAGAACAAATTAACTCTGTGGCACTTGAGATATGCTCAAGGCATATTCCCTTAAGGAAAAGGAGGAGAAGATGTAAACTAGAAAGAGAAAGGTGCTCCCTATACAGGCGAAGGCAAAGAATAACAGAGCGGCTACAAGAGGCCAATATATCTGAAATACGTAGGGAGACACTGGCCAGAGAAATAGCAAACATCGAACTAAAGCTAAAGGAATCTTACAGGCGTCAAGAAACGCGGGAAGAACTAAAAGCCATAAATGAAATTGAAAGAAACCCAAAGTATTTCTTTTCTTATGCCAAATCAAAGTCTAGAACAACATCCAGTATTGGGCCTCTACTTAAACGAGATGGGTCCTACACAGATGACAGCAAGGAAATGAGTGAGCTACTCAAGTCCCAATATGACTCGGTTTTTAGCGAGCCATTAACCAAACTGAGAGTCGAAGACCTAAAGGAATTTTTTATGAGAGAGACATAATTTGGTAGACACAAACCTATCTGATATTATCCTGACGCCAAATGGCTTCGAAAAGGCGATAAATGACATGCCCATGAACTCTGCCCCAGGCCCAGACTCATGGAACTCCGTGTTCATCAAAACTGCAAGAAGCCCCTATCACGTGCTTTTAACATCCTATGGAAAGGGAGCATGGACACTGGGGTCGTCCTGCAGTTACTAAAAACGACAGACATAGCCCCACTCCACAAAAGGGGCAGCAAAGCAATAGCAAAGAACTACAGACCGATAGCGCTAACGTCCCATATCATAAAATTTTTTGAAAGGGTTCTAAGAAGCAAGATCACCACCCATCTAGATACGCATCAGTTACACAACCCAGGGCAGCATGGGTTTAGAGCAGGTCGCTCTTGTCTCTCCCAACTACTGGACCACTACGACAAAGTCCTGGATACTCTAGAAGACAAACAGAATGCAGATGTTATATACACAGACTTTGCAAAAGCCTTTGACAAGTGTGACCATGGTGTAATAGCACACAAAATTCGTGACAAAGGAATAACAGGAAAAGTCGGTAAATGGATCTATAATTTCTTAACAAATAGAACACAAAAGAGTAGTAGTCAACAGAGTAAAGTCTGAGGCAGCTACGGTGAAAAGCTCTGTTCCACAAGGCACAGTACTCGCCCCCATCTTGTTCCTCATCCTAATATCGGACATAGACAGGGATATAAGCCACAGCGCCGTGTCTTCCTTTGCAGATGACACCCGAATCTGCACGACAGTGTCCACCATTGAAGACACTGCAAGACTCCAAGCAGACATCAACCAAATCTTTATATAGGCCGCAGAAAACAATATGAAGTTCAATGATGAAAAATTTCAATTACTCCAATATGGAAAACGTGAGAAAATTAAAATCTCATTGGAGTATAAAACAAATTTCAACCACACAATCGAGCGAAAAACTAATGTCAAAGACCTGGGGGTGATCATGTCAGGGGATCTCACCTTCAAGGACCATAACACTGTAGCAATCGCATCTGCTAGAAAAATGACAGGATGGATAATGAGAACCTTCAAAACCAGGGATGCCAAGCCCATGTTGATACTTTTCAAGTCGCTTGTTCTATCTAGGCTGGAATATTGCTGCACACTACCTGCACCTTTCAAGGCAGATGAAATTGCTGACCTAGATGTACAGAGAACCTTCACGGCATGCATTACTGTGAAAAACCACCTAAATTACTGGGAACGCTTGAAGTTCCTAAACCTGTACTCCCTAGAACGCAGGCGGGAGAGATACATGATTATATACACCTGGAAAATCCTAGAGGGACTAGTACCAAACTTGCACACGAAAACCACTACCTACGAAAGGCAAAGACTCGGCAACATCCCCCAATGAAAAGCAGGGGTGCCACTAGCACGATAAGAGAAAACACAATAAGTGTCAGGGGCCCAAGACTGTTCAATTGCGTACCAGCATACATCAGGTGGATTACCAATAGACCCCTGGCTGTCTTCAAGCAGGAACTGGACAAGCACCTAAAGTCAGTAACTGACCAGCCGGGCTGTAGTTCGTACGTTGGACCACGTGCGACCAGCAGTAACAACCTGGTTGATCAGGTCCTGATCCACCATGAGGCCTGGTCACAGACCGGGCCGCGGGGGCGTTGACCTCCAGAACTCTCTCCAGGTGTACTCCAGGTATACAGGGAGGCAACGACGAATCATGGTACGTGACGAGGTGTTAGAATGGGCGCCTGTGACGAGCGGGGTTCCACAGAGGTCAGTCCTAGGACCAGTGCTAGTTTTGATATACTTGAATGACGTAACGGAAGGGATAGACTCATAAGTGGCCCTGTTTCAAGATGGTGTGAAGTTAATGAGGAGAATTAAATCGGATGAGGATGAGGCAGGAGTACAAAGAGAGTTGGACATCTGGAAGACTGGTCCAGCAACTGGCTTCTCGAGTTAAACCCCGCCAAATGCAAAGTTATGTAGATTGGGGATGGACAAAGAAGACCGCAGAAAGAGTATAAGCTAGGTGGCCAAAAACCTCACTCAAGGAAAATAATCTTTGGGTGAGTATAATACCGAGAACATCTCCTGAGGCGCATATCAGCCAGATAACTGCTGCAGCATATGGGCGTCTGGCAAACCTGAGAATGGTGTTCCGATACCTCAGTAAGGAATCGTTCAAGACTGTATATAAGGCCCATACAGGAGCATGAAGCATCATTTTGGAACCCTCACCTGGTCAAGCACATCAAGAAATTAGAGAAAGTACAAAGATTTTCAACAAGACTAGTCCCAGAGCTAAGGAGAATGACCTACAAAGAAAGGTTAAGGGAAATCAGCCTAAAGACACTGGATGAGAGGAGGGTCAGGGGAGACATGATAGTGATATACAAAATACTGCGAGGAATTTATAAGGTGGACAGAGACAGGATGTTCCTGAGATGTTACTCAGAAACAAGGGGTCACAATTTGAAGTTGAAGACTCAGATGAGTCAAAGAAATGTTAAGATTTATTTCTTTAGTCATAGAGTTGTCAGGAAGTGGAATTGTCTGGCAAGTGACGTAGCGGAAGCAGGAACTATACATAGTTTTAAGACAAGGTATGATAAAGCTCATGGAGCACGAAGAGAGAGGACCTAATAGCGATCAATGAAGAGGCAGGGCCAGGAGCTGTCTCGTCCCCTGCAGCCACAAATAGGTGCATACACACACACACACACACACACACACACTACACGCCCCGATGGCATGGTGGCTAGCGCTCTTGCTTCACGCACGGAGGGCCCAAGTTCAATTCCCGGCGGGGCCGAAACATTTCGAAGTGTTTCGTTACACACACACACACACACACACACACACACACACACACACAGGCCTAGTGTCTAATCGACATGTGCCTAGGACAAAATGGTAACTAACACACACACACACAGGGGTCTGTCCTATGAAGAAAGGTTGAGGGAAATAGGACTAACAACACTGGAGGAAAGAAGGGTCAGAGGAGACATGATAACGACATACAAAATACTGCGGGGAATCGACAAGGTAGAAAGTGACAGGATGTTCCAGAGAGGGAACACAGAAACAAGGGGACACAACTGGAAGCTGAAGACTCAGATGAGTCAAAGGGATGTTAGGAAGCATTTCTTCAGCCACAGAGTAGTCAGGAAGTGGAATAGTCTAGAGAAAGATATAGTGGAGGCAGGAACCATACATAGTTTTAAGACGAGGTATGATAAAGCTCATGGAGCAGGGAGAGCAGAGACCCAGTAGCGGACAGCGAAGAGGCGGGGCCAGGAGCTGAGTCTCGACCCCTGTAACCACAATTAGGTGAGTACAATTAGGTGAGTACACACACACACACACACACACACACATACACACACACACACACACACACACACACACACACACACACACACACACAACTATATATATATATATATATATATATATATATATATATATATATATATATATATATATATATATATATATATATATATATATATATATATATGGTAGTAGTAGGTTGGTAGACAGCAACCACCCAGGGAGGTACTACCGTCCTGCCAAGTGAGTGTAAAAAGGAAGCCTGTAATTGTTTTACATGATGGTATGATTGCTGGTGTCTTTGTTCTGTCTCATAAACATGCAAGATTTCAGGTACGTCTTGTTACTTCTACTTACACTTAGGTCACACTACACAAACATGTACACGTTTATGTACATACACTCACCTGAGTTTTTTCTTTGATTTTATCTTAATAGTTCTTGTTCCTATTTCTTTTCCTTACATATCCATGGGGAAGTGGAAGAATCTATCCTCCGTAAGCCTTGCATGTTGTAAAAGTCAACTAAAATGCCGGGAACAATGGGCTAGTAACCCCTTTTCCCGTATAACTTACTAAAAAAAAAAACCCCGTCAAAGTGGGATGTTTGAATGTGCGTGGATGTTGTGCGAAAGATAAGAAAGATATTATTGTGGATGTTATGAATGAAAAGAAGCTGGATGTCCTGGCTTTAAGTGATGGGGTCCATCTCTGGTGCAAACTGTGGGACCCATAGCCTCGGAGAAGTGGAAAAAAGGCTTCAAGGAAGAATATTTGGATTTCTTCCTGAAGCCATTTGAATATTCCACTTCCCCTACCACCCCATCTTTTTTTTTACCAATAGGTATATTTTATTACATAATATTGTACAAAAGATTTAAGAGATAAATTGTTGATATAAAGATGGCATATACAGTATATGAGGTGTGAGAGATACATGTCTAGTACATATTGTTACATGTTTGTCATTGATTATAATGCGAAAATTTCATCCAGCTCCTCAGAGCTGGGCCGCATGCCCACAATTCAGCAGGCATTACCCCTCTGAACAGCAGCACTGAGTCCCTGGAACAGAAAACTAGCTCTCAAGTTGTCTTCCATCTCTGGTCGCCTCTCAAGTTGTCTTCCATCTCTGGTCGCCTCTCAAGTTGTTTTCCATCTCTGGTCGTCTCTCAAGTTGTCTTCCATCTCTGGTCGTCTCTCAAGTTGTCTTCCATCTCTGGTCGCTCTCAAGTTGTTCTTCATCTCTGATCGCTCTCAAGTTGTTTCCATCTCTGTCTACTCTCTCAAGTTGTCTTCCATCTATGGTCGCCTCTCAATTGTTTCATCTCTGGTCGCCTCTCAAGTTGTTTTCCATCTCTGGTCGTCTCTCAAGTTGTCTTCCATCTCTGGTCGTCTCTCAAGTTGTCTTCCATCTCTGGTCGTCTCTCAAGTTGTCTTCCATCTCTGGTCGACTCTCAAGTTGTCTTCCATCTCTGTCGCCTCTCAAGTTGTCTTCCATCTCATGTCTCTCTCAAGTTGTCTTCCATCTCTGGTCGCCTCTCAAGTTGTCTTCCATCTCTGGTCGCCTCTCAAGTTGTCTTCCATCTCTGGTCGCCTCTCAAGTTGTCTTCTATCTCTGGTCGCTTCTCAAGTTGTTTTCCATCTCTGGTCGTCTCTCAAGTTGTCTTCCATCTCTGGTCGCCTCTCAAGTTGTCTTCCATCTCTGGTCGTCTCTCAAGTTGTCTTCCATCTCTGGTCGCCTCTCAAGTTGTCTTCCATCTCTGGTCGTCTCTCAAGTTGTCTTCCATCTCTGGTCGTCTCTCAAGTTGTCTTCCATCTCTGGTCGCCTCTCAAGTTGTCTTCCATCTCTGGTCTTCTCTCAAGTGTTTTCCATCTCTGGTCGCCTCTCAAGTTGTCTTCCATCTCTGGTCGCCTCTCAAGTTGTCTTCCATCTCTGGTCGTCTCTCAAGTTTTCTTCCATCTCTGGTCGCCTCTCAAGTTGTCTTCCATCTCTGGTCGCCTCTCAAGTTGTCTTCCATCTCTGGTCGCCTCTCAAGCTTGTCTTCCATCTCTGGTCGTCTCTCAAGTTGTCTTCCATCTCTGGTCGCCTCTCAAGTTGTTTTCCATCTCTGGTCGTCTCTCAAGTTGTCTTCCATCTCTGGTCGCCTCTCAAGTTGTCTTCCATCTCTGGTCGCCTCTCAAGTTGTCTTCCATCTCTGGTCGCCTCTCAAGTTGTCTTCCATCTCTGGTCGCCTCTCAAGTTGTTTTCCATCTCTGGTCGTCTCTCATGTTGTTCTTCCATCTCTGGTCGCTCAAGTTGTTTCCATCTCTGTGCTCTCAAGTTGTCTTCCATCTCTTGCTCTAAGTTGTCTTATCTCTGAGTCTCTCAGTTTCTTCCATCTCTGGTCGCCTCTCAAGTTGTCTTCCATCTCTGGTCGTCTCTCAACTTGTCTTTCATCTCTGGTCGCCTCTCAAGTTGTTTTCCATCTCTGGTCTTCTCTCAAGTTGTCTTCCATCTCTGGTCGTATCTCAAGTTGTCTTCCATCTCTGGTCGTCTCTCAAGTTGTCTTCCATCTCTGGTCGCCTCTCAAGTTGTCTTCCATCTCTGGTCGCCTCTCAAGTTGTCTTCCATCTCTGTGTTTCAAGTTTCTTCCTTTCTGGTCGCTCTCAGTTGTCTTCCATCTCTGGTCTCTCAGTTGTTTCATCTCTGGTCGTCTCTCAAGTTGTCTTCCATCTCTGTGCCTCTCAAGTTGTCTTCCATCTCTGGTCGCCTCTCAAGTTGTCTTCCATCTCTGGTCGTCTCTCAAGTTGTCTTCTATCTCTGGTCGCCTCTCAAGTTGTCTTCCATCTCTGGTCGCCTCTCAAGTTGTATTCCATCTCTGATCGTCTCTCAACTTGTCTTCCATCTCTGGTCGCCTCTCAAGTTGTCTTCCATCTCTGGTCGCCTCTCAAGTTGTTTTCCATCTCTGGTCGTCTCTCAAGTTGTCTTCCATCCCTGGTCGCCTCTCAAGTTGTCTTCCATCTCTGGTCGCCTCTCAAGTTGTCTTCCATCCCTGGTCGCCTCTCAAGTTGTCTTCCATCTCTGGTCGCCTCTCAAGTTGTTTTCCATCTCTGGTCGTCTCTCAAGTTGTCTTCCATCCCTGGTCGCCTCTCAAGTTGTCTTCCATCTCTGGTCGCCTCTCAAGTTGTCTTCCATCTCTGGTCGCCTCTCAAGTTGTCTTCCATCTCTGGTCGTCTCTCAACTTGTCTTTTATCTTTGGTCGCCTCTCAAGTTGTTTTCCATCTCTGGTCTTCTCTCAAGTTGTCTTCGATCTCTGGTCGTATCTCAAGTTGTCTTCCATCTCTGGTCGTCTCTCAACTTGTCTTCCATCTCTGGTCGCCTCCCAAGTTGTCTTCCATCTCTGGTCGCCTCTCAAGTTGTCTTCCATCTCTGGTCGTCTCTCAAGTTGTCTTCCATCTCTGGTCGTCTCTCAACTTGTCTTCCATCTATGGTCGCCTCTCAAGTTATCTTCCATCTCTGGTCGCCTCACAAGTTGTCTTCCATCTTTGGTCGCCTCTCATGTTGTCTTCCATCTCTGGTCGCCTCTCAAGTTGTCTTCCATCTCTGGTCGCCTCTCATGTTGTTTTCCATCTCTGGTCGCCTCTCAAGTTGTCTTCCATCTCTGGTCGCCTCTCAAGTTCTCTTCCATCTCTGGTCGCCTCTCAAGTTCTCTTCCATCTCTGGTCGCCTCTCAAGTTATCTCCCATCTCTGGTCGCCTCTCAAGTTGTCTTCCATCTCTGGTCGTCTCTCAAGTTTTCTTCCATGTCTGGTGGTCTCTCAAGTTGTCTTCCATCTCTGGTCGCCTCTCAAGTTGTTTTCCATCTCTGGTCGTCTCTGAAGTTTTCTTCCATCTCTGGTCGTCTCTGAAGTTGTCTTCCATCTCTGGTCGTCTCTCAACTTGTCTTCCATCTCTGGTCGCCTCTCAAGTTATCTTCCATCTCTGGTCGCCTCTCAAGTTGTCTTCCATCTCTGGTCGCCTCTCATGTTGTCTTCCATCTCTGGTCGCCTCTCAAGTTGTCTTCCATCTCTGGTCGCCTCTCAAGTTGTTTTCCATCTCTGGTCGCCTCTCAAGTTGTCTTCCATCTCTGGTCGCCTCTCAAGTTGTCTTCCATCTCTGGTCGCCTCTCAAGTTGTCTTCCATCTCTGGTCGCCTCTCAAGTTGATCTTCCATCTCTGGTCGCCTCTCAAGTTGTCTTCCATCTCTGGTCGTCTCTCAAGTTGTCTTCCATCTCTGGTCGTCTCTCAAGTGTTCTTCCATCTCTGGTCGCTTCTCAAGTTGTTTTCCATCTCTGGTCGTCTCTCAAGTTCTCTTCAATCTCCGGTCGTCTCTCAAGTTGTCTTCCATCTCGGGTCGTCTCTCAAGTTGTCTTCCATCTCTGGTCGTCTCTCAAGTTGTCTTCCATCTCTGGTCGTCTCTCAAGTTGTCTTCCATCTCTGGTCGTCTCTCAAGTTCTCTCCCATCTCTGGTCGCCTCTCAAGTTGTCTTCCATCTCTGGTCGCCTCTCAAGTTGTCTTCCATCTCCGGTCGTCTCTCAAGTTGTCTTCCATTCTGGTGGTCTCTCAAGTTGTCTTCCATCTCTGGTCGCCTCTCAAGTTGTTTCCATCTCTGGTGTCTCTTCAAGTTTCTTCCATCTGTGTCGTCTCTGAAGTTGTCTTCCATCTCTGGTCGCCTCTCAAGTTGTCTTCCATCTCTGGTCGTCTCTCAAGTTGTCTTCCATCTCTGGTCGTCTCTCAAGTTGTCTTCCATCTCTGGTCGCCTCTCAAGTTGTCTTCTATCTCTGGTCGCCTCTCAAGTTGTCTTCCATCTCTGGTCGCCTCTCAAGTTGTCTTCCATCTCTGGTCGCCTCTCAAGTTGTCTTCCATCTCTGGTCGCCTCTCAGTCTTCCATCTCTTTATAGCCTTGCAGTTACTACGTTAACCTCACAGTATCTTCATCTCGTTTGATCATTTCTTCCATCTTGTCCTAAAGATTTCTCATCTCTGAATCTCTTGTTTCTATTCGCTCTCTCAGTTGATCAATCTCCTTCTAATATTTCTATCATCTAGATATAGTCCTAAGTTGTCTCATCTCTGGTACCCTCATTGTTATCTGTCTCATTGTTGATCTAAAGTATCTGCCTTCTATCAATGTTAAATTATATCTGAGTCAACTCATCAGTTTTTTCCATCTGTCTTCATTGTTTCATCTTATGTCAGAACTCCAATTTGTTTATCTGGTGCCTCCAATTGTCCTTCATCTATCGCCGAGTTGTCTTCAAAGATCTCTCTAGTCGATCTCTCAATATGTTTCATCTCTGAGTGTCTCATGTTTCCATTCTGTCGTTCAGTGTACATCTCGGTGATCTTAGGCTTAATTCTCAGTGCCTTTGTTTCTCTCTCTTCTTGTCATATGGATGACGTATGCACATTCCAGCTTCAGAATGTTTCCTTCTTCCTGGAACATATTGTAGATCGTCGCTATAAGTTCACAGAGTTCTCTTTTCAGTTCCATGATAAGCCGTCAAGCCCATCGGGTTTGACGTGTCTAACTCTTTAGTAGTTTCATTACTTCCTTCTTTTACCTCTGAATTCTATTCATTTATGCTAACAGGCCTTTCAACCTACATTCTGGCACCATTGAAGTTGCTCCAGGTGAATACCTGCTTAAATCTTCATAATTTCTTACAAATTTCTTCGTCTTCTGTGTTCCCTTCCTCTTCAGGAAGATTTTTCATCATCTACTTTCATTTTGACTGTGTAGTGTTAGGCTCTAGTTTAGTCTTTATCTATTATGTCATTGTCAAACTTCAGTTCGGTTTGTCATCTTATCTTTTCGTCCATTCTCACTATTCTGTTTGCCTCCCTATTCTCTACTGTCATCTCTTTTTCCTTGCTCTTTTCACTTTCCTTTTGCCTCTCTTCTTATGAGTGGGTGCGGGTGGGTGTGAGTTGGTCCTGACTAGCTTGTGCCACTAGGTCAGATGCCGTGCTCCGTCTCCAGAGGCATGGCTCACGAGCGAAAAATTTTCGAAAAATATGAAAATTGCGTTATTGGTATAGAAAAATAGCTTAACTCTCTGGCTACTCAATGGTACCAGAATCAATGTTCTACGACGTTTCTACAAGGAATTGCAGCCATTTATATAATGTATGGTGACATCTGCGCCACCAACATGACTTCTTGCATCCCGTATTTTTTTTCTTTTTTTTTCGTTTTTTTATTGCTATTACTTGTATTATTCATTCTAATGTTATAATTGACTAACTAAATAACAAAAAAAGGCACAATACCGTGACTGGAACAATACACACACAACCCGGGCCGAAACGTCGTCGTAAGCTCCTCTCTTTTATATGTGCGGGTTGTGTGTATTATAATTGACTACATGGCACTATATGAGTGTGGGTGGAGCTTCCCGGGTAGTGCCAGCTAATCAGGAACGCTCTGCAGCATTTCCGCTCTGGATACTCCCGGGAGCCTGGAATAATTTTTCTTATTACGCTAATATCATCTAATATCATCTAAAATGACTAAATAAACACTAAAAAACACATATAAACATGATATATACACTAGAACTAATAAAATAGGCTGTAACAAGGCGACTGTACTTCCAGGATTTTCGATATATAATTATTTCCCCTTCATCATGTCGTCTTCTATGACATAGACGGACATTGAGTGAGAGAAAACGGTGTATTTGAGGGGATAACAACTCTAGAACACCACTAGACACTAAAACTACACCGATTTTCACGAAAAAAAAAAAAAAATCCGAGCCCGGAGGCGTTTCACGCGTTATCTCGGAAGCTAGTTATTGACCTATTTGATGATACCCACCATTTATTATGGAAGTAAATCCAATAATATTGAGAGGAACCATAAAACAATGATAGTTTTACATTATGACAGAAGGAATTTGCAATATTCCAAATATTTTTGGATTTGAGTGGGAGTAAAGGGCAAGATATTTTGTATATAACAAAAACTGAGGAACTTTATTTTTTTGTAGAATAACTAGAGATAATTACAGGAATACCTTCTGTGATAAAATAGCATTAGCATTGTTTTATACGTACCAAGTCTCAAATCCACCTTTCGTTGTGCCATTTAGGCTGAGTACATTTTTAAATGGAATCTTCATGGAATTTTCAGTAAATATTTTTTTTCTCTTTTGTTTTTAGGGCAATCTTATCGAAACTCACAGATAATAAGGTCCATAAACACGTCTTCATGTGCAAAAAATAAAAAATAAACGAATTCGGACGAAAAGAAAGAAAAAAAATAATTGGTAACCCCTCCTTAAGGGAGGGGCTAGCCTTTTTCAAGTGAATATGAAAGGAAGATTGAAAAAAATTATGGAAAAAAAATGTTTTCTTACCAAAAAGTAGTGCATCATTCTGGCAACATTTTGGTGTAAACTGCTTGTTTCTATAATATTTCTAAGTATGTGTTTCCTTAAATGTAATTTTTTTTTTTAACAAATCGGCCGATTCCCACCAAGGCAGGGTGGCCCGAAAAGAAAAACTTTCATCATCATTCACTCCATTACTGTCTTCCAGAGGGGTGCTTTACACTAGTTATAAAACTGCAACATTAACACCCTCCTTCAGAGTGCAGACACTGTACTTCCATCTCAGGACTCAAGTCCAGCCTGCCGGTTTCCCTGAATCCCTTCATAAATGTTACTTTGCTCACACTCCAACAGCACGTCAAGTATTAAAAGCCATTTGTCTCCATTCACTCCTATCAAATACGCTCACACATGCTTGCTGGAAGTCAAAGCCCCTCGCACACAAAACCTCATTTACCCCTCCCTCCAACCTTTCTAAGGCCAAAACCCTACCCACCTTCCATCCACTACAGATTTATACAGTCTCAAGTCATTCTGTCTCGTTCCATTCTCTCTACATGTCGAACCACCTCAACAACCCTAATCAGCTCTGGATAATAGTTTTGGTAATCCCACTCCTCCCTAATTTCCAAACTCCAAATTCTCTGCATTATATTCACACCCCACATTGACCTCAGACATGACATCTCCACTGCCTCCAGCCTTCTCCTCGTTGCAACATTCATCCCATGCTTCACACCCATATAAGAGTGTTGGTAAAACTATACTCATACATTCCCTCTTACTTCCATGGACAAAGTTCTTTGTCTCCACAGACTCAAAGTGCTCCACTCACCCTTTTCCCTCATCAATTCTATGATTCACCTCATCCTTATTAGACCACTGCTGACATGTCCCCTCCAAATTCTGAATACATTCACCTCCTCCATACTCTTCCTCCAATCTGATATCCAATCTTTCGTCACCTAATCTTTTGTTATCTCATCACCTTACTCTTTCTTATATTCACTTTCAATTTTTTCTTTACACACCCACAATCCATCCACCAACCTCTGCAACTCTTCATTATTATTTTTATAATCAAATAGAACGCTAAACCACAGGGTTATACAGCGCTGCAGGTTATTGCAGGATGAGGGAGAGTGGGTTGTAAGAGGGAGATGGATGATTAGTAGGGTATGAGTGCAGCAGGACAGTGGATAGTGCAGGGATAGAGGGTAGCAGAGATCGAGGTAGAAGGGACTGAGGAGGTGCTAGAGGGATAATCTTCAGAGTTTGTGTAGTAAGTCGTTTCTGTCAAAAAGTCAATGGAGAGAGTCAGGATTAAGGAGGGGCCATCTGCAAGAAGGGAAGGTAAAGAAAGGCCCAGAGCGAAGACGTCGTTGGAGGTAAATTCTGCGTGCCGTTGATAGAGTGGGCAGTCCAGCAGAAATTCGAACAGACACTGGAACCTGACAATGCTCACAGAGGGGCAGGGGCCTCTCCATGAGATACCCGTGAGTAAGACGAGGGGTGGCCGATGCGAAGACGGGAGAGTGTAGTCTCCCAACCTCGACATTGGTGACAAGAAGAAGGCCAGAAACATAACCGGTTTAATAGAATGAAGTTTGTTATTCAGCAGGTCAGACCAGCGTTCTGCAACGGTGCGAAGGTGGGGTAGCAATGACCGCAAAATAGTCCGTGAAAGAACACCCTATATGAAACTGGAAGGTCATGTACGTACCCGCAGCAGTTCGCCTGTTCATTGCCCGTCGTCAACATGACCAGGGACCCAACAAAAACAATATCTTTATGTTCAAAGATACGGATAACCAAAGGGGGATAGAAGAACTAGGGGGTGAGGTGTATCA
>WNWK01040309.1:0-17039 GCA_009830355.1 Cherax destructor | reverse complement strand
GCCAAAATAAACTAAATAATGTAATTTTAATACTGTTTGAAAAGGATTTGGTTCGAAGAATAATCAAAACCAAGACAGCAGTGAAATTTTTTGCAATAAAGGGAAAGAATCCTTTTCATATCAAGAAGAAAATAATGGGACCCCCGGGTTTTATTCAACTCTATATTTTTTTGGCCTTTTCATCTATTTTTATGCTGAAATTTTTTGGCCCCCTTTTTACAGAATGGATATAAATGTCTGGAAAACGTACAAAGGAGGATGACAAGTTGTTCCCAATAGAAATCTTCCCATGAGGATAGACGGGGGGCCCTGAATCAAAACCCAGAAAGGGAATTAGGGGGAATGATTGGGGAAAATGGAAAAGGGGAAAAAAAAAAGGTGATGTAAATGGTTTTAAAAAAATATCTAGTATTGAGGGGACTACAATGGTTTGGGGATAAATTCAGATTCAGGGGAAAGGAAAGCATTGGTTTGGTAATAGAGTTGTCGATGAGGAAACAAACTCCTGAGTACATTAAGAGCAAAATTGGTAGTTTTAAAAATAGGCTAGATAAAATAGGGAGGGGTGGGGTGGGGTGAGTTGGACCTGACTAGGGGTCCCCAATAGGTCAGATGCCGTCCCTTCCTTAAGGAATGTAACCTGCCCCGGATGGGTCGGGGCAGGCTTAAGCCGGTGGGAGATTTGGACCTGCCTGCATGGGCCAGGGCCTGCTGCGTGTTCCTCTTCATGTTCTATGTTATAAATATTTTTTTCTCCCACGTAACTTCCACAGACAATAAGGAAAACTGCAATTGTGGGTCTGTTTAGATTTCTTCCAAAACTTTTAAAAGAAAACAAAAATCCCTTTCTATTTAGTTCCAAAAGAATTAACCCCCATTGTTTCCTGTCCCCCCTTGACCAGATCAGTTTTGGGGGTTAGGGTTTTAATTTACCTGTTTCTCCCCTTTTATAATGCTGGAGTCGATGCTTAAAAAAGACATTGATTTGTTGTATTTTTGTTGTATTAAATTATAATTATCTTTGTTAAGATAAAAAAGAGAAACAGAATTTTGGCTTAACCAAAAGGGCATTCCATAATTTTTTAAAGGTTTCAAGTCTAAGGTTTTAGCTTTGTTACAAACGTTTGTTTTGATCCGAGGAAATGGAATCTATAAATATTAAAAATCAAAAACTGTGTTGCTTGAATGTTTATACTAGAAAAATCACCCTAAATTCATGCTGGCATATACAATTAAAAGTCTCCTTAATATTTCAAATAACCCAATTGTTAGGGAACCCCAATAATTTGACTTTTGGAGAGAAGTAATGACGATGCTTCGGTCCGACTTGGACTTCTTCGGTCTGGTAAAGTGTCCAACTGGACCGGAACGCCGTCGTAAGCCCTCTCCTGTCCGGGTAGGGTATTGTTCCAGAAGGTGTTGGCCATTTGTCCCCTTTAATATTCTACAGTCTGGAAGAGACCCCAGGTCCAAGGGGACCAAGAAGACTTCCCGAAAGAAGCAGGAGATGGTTTTAGAAGGAGCTGCCCCCGATCATATCTCTAGATCCCACTGCAGAGACAGCTCCTGTACTCAGGTAGTGAGAGTGTTGGGTCCCACCGTCTGTGTTTCTCAGGTTTTTATAAGAACATGTTGTCTTATCTCTGTTGTAAGTTATCTGTCTCCTCCTTCTTTTACTTTGTTTTTTTCTTTTTTTTATTTATCATTATTAATTATTATTATTATTATTAATTATGTTTAATATCTTATTAATTAGTATTATTAGCATTTTTTTTATTAAATAATTTGTATTAAATGATCAGTATTAATTATTATTATTATTATTTTTTATTAATATTATAAAAAATTATTAGCTATTTGGGAGGAAAAACTCCAACTCCAATCGAGAGCCTTTGCATCCCACATCCTTTTGAAAGGAAACCACTTTTGTTGGAAAGCCAAGATTTAAAAAACTATAAAATTATACCCCAAATAGATTGTTGTTAAATGAATATACTTGTTCTGACGAGGCTCAAAAAGCGCAGAAATGTTGAATTTTGAAAATTTTTATTTCTCCGTGTGGAATTTTGCTGGTTGGGAGGGTGAAATTGGGTGGTTTAGGTGGGCAGGGTGGGTTGGTGTGGGCGGGTGGGTTGGGGTTGTCAGAGGGGTGAGTTGAGTTGTGAGGGGGGGTTTAGGTGAGGGTGGGGTTGAGGTGTCAGAGGGGTGGGTGAGGTGTCAGAGGGAGGGTTTGGGTTTTCGACGGGGGGGAATTTTCAGAAGGGTGGGGGTTTAGTTGTCAGACGGGGGGGAGTTGTCAGGGCGGGGGGTTGAGGTGCGAGGGTGGGGGTTTAGGTGCAGATGAGGGGTTGAGGGGCGATGAGGGGTTGAGGTGCGAGGGGGGTTGAGGGTCGAGGGGTGGGTTGGGGGTGCGGGGGGGTGGGTTGAGGTGTCAGAGGGGTTGTTGAGGTATCAGAGGGATTTGTTGAGGTATCAGAGGGTTTGTTGAGGTGTCAGAGGGGTTTGTTGAGGTGTCAGATGGGTTGAGTTGTCAGATGGGTTTGTTGAGTTGTCAGATGGGTTTGTTGAGGTGTCAGACGGGGTGGGTTGAGGGTGTCGACGGGGTGGGTTGAGGTGTCAGACAGGGGTGGGTTGAGGTGTGAGGGGTGGGTTGAGGTGTCAGAGGTATATATATATATATATATATATATATATATATATATATATATATATATATATATATATGCAAAAAGATCAGTAAACAGGTGATATCAAAATATGAAGAAAACCACTATGAAAATAGAAGAATTCCAAGCGCTTTCGTGACTACTCATATTATCAAGGAACTATAACAGGAAACATGACAAGAAGGGCTTATATAAGGGGCGAGACTACACCTCACAGTCCATCACACTAACAAAGACTACACCTCACAGTAGGTAACATCGCACGACTCTGTGAAGAGGAAAATAAGAAGGACCTGAAACTCTTCCCAAGAATTAGATTAGTCCAATTTATCATTAAATTCTTCCCAAATTTATTAATTATAAATGAATCCAATTTATATAAACCAAAAGAAATATTCATATTATTTCAAAACTGCTTTTAATGAAACATGATTCTATTATATTTCTCTCAACCATGGACTTGCTTGATACAACCTTCTCAGCATTTTGAAAATCAATTGGATGGTTAAAATCTCTCACATGAATAAATGAGCATTAGAATCTTGTCCAGTTCTAATGTATATTTATGTTGTTTTAATCTTAGTTCAAGACTTTTACAGTTTGACCATAATAAACTTTGTCCATATTTTACAGGAATTTATAGACACATCCGTCAGCATTTTGGGGAATTTTTATCAAAAGTCTTTTTACTGTATCAAGATTTTTAAATACAACTTTGATATTAAAATTCTTAAGAAAGGAAGGATATCAACCAAGTTTTCATGGTAAGGAGAACCAACATATTTTTGGTTGAATAAGGTTGGTTGTCCCTTTTTGGATTGTAAAAAGTATTCCTAGCTATTTTAAAGATTTATCAATTATGTTTCTTGGGTATTTTAAATCATTAGCTATTTCATAGATTTTAGAGATTTCTTCATCTATGAACTCTGGACTACAAATATGTAAAAACAACTTAGATTTAGTTGATAAAAACAACTTGTAAAAACTTGTAAAAACAACTTAGATTTAGTTGATAAATTAAGCACTTGACTGATTTAAATGATTTCAATATGGTTATTTTGATGTTACCTCCTTGTTTACAAAAGTTCCAGTTGATGATTACTAAGATTCTTATCTGAAGAACTGTTAATTATGATTTACCATTGCCAGTTCCTACTATCATTAAACTTATTAAACTTTGTATTGTTGATGCAAATTTGTATTTAATGATGAGTTTTACACTCAGAAGTTTGGTATGGCAATGGGAAATCCTCTTTCACCTGTTCTTAGTAACTTATAATGGAATTTTCGAAACAAGATTGCTTAACACTTTCCTTCCCAATAGAGCTAAGTGGTATAGATATGTTGATGATATTTTGTGCCTTATGCCAAGAAGTGATATAAACCATTTCCTTGTTAAATTAAATAGCTTAGCTCATTCTATAAATTTTACTGTTGAATTCGAAGTAAATAATTCATTGCCCTTCCTAGATGTTTTTATTATTAAGGGTAACATTGATTTTAAATTTAAAATTTACAGAAAACCTACAAATAATTGTTCCTATGTACACTATTACTCTTCACATCAAGATAGAGTTAAAGTGTGGTTTTTTCTTCAATGTTTTTGAGAGCTTTACATATTTGTAGTCCAGAGTTCATAGATGAAGAAATCTCTAAAATCTATGAAATAGCTAATGATTTAAAATACCCAAGAAACATAATTGATAAATCTTTTAAAATAGCTAGGAATACTTTTTACAATCAAAAGGGACAACCAACCTTATTCAACCAAAATATGTTGGTTCTCCCTTACCATGAAAACTTGTTGATATGCCTTCCTTTCTTAAGAATTTTAATATCAAAGTTGTATTTAAAATCTTGATACAGTAAAAGACTTTTGATAAAAAATTCCCCAAAATGCTGACGGATGTGTCTATAAGATTCCTGTAAAATATGCGACAAAGTTTATTATGGTCAAACTGGTAAAAGTCTTGAACTAAGATTAAAACAACATAAATATAGCATTAGAACTGGACAAGATTCTAATGCTCTATTTATTCATGTGAGAGATTTTAACCATCCAATTGATTTTCAAAATGCTGAGAAGGTTGTATCAAGCAAGTCCATGGTTGAGAGAAATATAATAAATCATGTTTCATTAAAAGCAGTTTGAAAATAATATGAATATTTCTTTTGGTTTATATAAATTGGATTCATTTATAATTAATAAAATTTGGGAAGAATTTAATGATAAATTGGGCTAATCTTAATTCTTGGGAAGAGTTTCAGGTCCTTTCTTATTTTCCTCTTCACAGAGTCGTGCGATGTTACGCTACTGTGAGGTGTAGTCTTTGTTAGTGTGATGTGACTGTGAGGTGAGTCTCGCCCCTTATATAAGCCTTCTTGTCATGTTTCCTGTTATAGTTCTTGATAATGAGTAGTCACGAAGCCTTGAATTCTTCTATTTTTCATAGTGGTTTTCTTGCATATATATATTATATATATATATACACTCCCATGCCCACTGCAGCTCACCCTCTGACACCTCAACCCACCCCTCTGACACCTCAACCCACCCCGTCTGACACCTCAACCCACCCTGTCTGAACTCAACCCACCCGTCTGACACCTCAACAAACCCATCTGACAACTCAACAAACCCATCTGACAACTCAACAGGTCCTTTCTTATTTTCCTCTTCACAGAGTCGTGCGATGTTACGCTACTGTGAGGTGTAGTCTTTATTAGTGTGATGTGACTGTGAGGTGTAGTCTGCCCTTATATAGCCCTTCTTGTCATGTTTCCTGTTATAGTTCCTTGATAATGTGAGTAGTCACGAAAGCGCTTGGAATTCTTCTATTTTTTCATAGTGGTTTTCTTGCATATATATATATATACTATATATATACCCAGGCTAGACGGGATATAAGGGCAAGCCAACACCTGCTGGCAGTGTTTACCTGGTAGCAGGTGTTTAGCTGGTATGTGTTTAGCTGGCAGTACACAGGTGTCTGGTAGGCTCACAGGTGGGATAACAGATATCACCTGGAATTTAAATGGTATATAGTACTGAGCTCTGAGGTATCTTTATTGTCAAAATGTTTCGTCTGGTTAACAGATTTTCTCAAATACAAAGGTGATTTCAGTCCTGGAGACGGTAGAAGTGGAGAGGAAGTTTGAAGGGATCAGTCCCTCAACTCATGCTAAAAGACTAATAATCTTCCATCAAGATTGAGAGACTGATTACCTGAACCTATTTCCCCACTTCACCTACTGTCTCGAGTATTGTAATTCATCTCTGCATTAAAGTAATAAAGCCTGCTGCGCGGGCGAAACGTTTCGTCAGTAAAGATACACTTACCCATCAGTAAAACTATACTGACGAGTGTAAAAAGAAAAGACATGAGCAGAGCGAGTTTCCATTGTATAAATAAAGCATAAAACTATTTCATGGACGTATTGATTACCCTTGACAATAAACGCTGGTCATCACTGATCATTGCAGTTTTAATTCTCATATAAACACTTCAGTGCCTGGAAATGGGTAAGGGGTCGTACGTATTTCAGAAAATTTTAACTAACAGCCTGCAGCAATTTTTAGGAATTATGCCCGGGGGACTAAAAAAATCTGTATCATAAAAACTCGTATGACCTTTCCGGTCAAAATATTACAGGATGCGCTTGGACGGAATTTAAATCGTTCAAACAAAAATGCTATATTTTTTTTACTTTTAAAGGCTGCTGGGCAGGTGTCAACTGCAATTTCGTGAAGACTTTTGTAACGTGTGCGTCAGAGGCAGTGAGTTTTGTCGTGGTCTGGGACTGTAAAGATCTTCCAGAGGTCTTGTTAACGCATTCGTCAGGAAAAAAAATTCACTTGACGCTGTCATCTGTTATAAAATGAGCCGATTAACAGTGTCGTTGATCCTATAGCGGCGGTGGTGAAGCGGCAAAAAACTTGCATAGTTATGAAGGCCTAGTAGGTCCTTGAAAGATCTGCATAAATGGCTAGGTTTGCCGTGTACTTGAGATGATAGAAGCTTAAATCCTGGGTAGTTCAGTGAAGTTCACTTAGTAGAATCCTAGCCGAGACAACTACTGACTGATGTAAGTGTGGTGTATGCTGACAGATGTAAGTGTGGTGTCTGCTGACAGATGTAAGTGTGGTGTCTGCTGACAGATGTAAGTGTGGTGTCTGCTGACAGATGTAAGTGTAGTGTCTGCTGACAGATGTAAGTGTGGTGTCTGCTGACAGATGTAAGTGTGGTGTCTGCTGACAGACTAAGTGTGGTTGCCACTAACATAAAAAAAATATTAATCAACACAGACATGAAATCAGAAAAAAAAATATAAAGAAAAACAGCTTCTTACTGTTCGCTGCTCCATAATTCTCAAAATTATACATAAATACATTGTCTCAGTCAATGAATTAGTGTTTTTTTTTATATCAAGAAAGATTCCTTGAATAATCTATAGAGTAACCAAATTGCAGTGAAGAAATTTTGGCTCTTGGTTTCGATTATAATAATAATAATAATAATAGTGAATAAATATAATAGACTGACCTACACCTCCATTTTCTATACCTTAGTTTCTCGTCCGATTTCTTTAATTTTTGGTGTAAATTGAGAAATTTTCACTGTCATTTTTTTAAAAAAGATTCAGTAAGATAGTCCAAAAAACAACTGAAAAAAAAATTACTGAAAATGATATTTGTTAATATTTATAGAAAATATGAGAAACGTAGATTCAGTTTCTCAGTTTTCAGCGTCACAATTATTGGTCACTTCAGATCTCAGAAGATACTTAGAAAATGTCAGTTTCTAGTGACGGGTTCTCCTGAAGTGGACTCTGACGGGTTCTCCTGAAGTGGACTCTGACGGGTTCTCCTGAAGTGGACTCTGATGGTTTCTCCTGAAGTGGACTCTGACGGGTTCTCCTGAAGTGGACTCTGACGGGTTCTCCTGATGTGGACTCTGACGGGTTCTCCTGAAGTGAACTCTGACGGGTTCTCAAACAGATGTAAGTAAATTTAGACACAGGTACACATAAGTACAATTATCATACATAGCAACATATGCAAAATAACCACTGTGGAAAAATAATAAATGTCCAAACGCTTTCGTAATTTCTCACACTATCAATTTAATAATGTGAGGAAATTAACTTTTTTCACGGTGGTTATTTTGCATGTTGTGATATCCCTTGTTGACTGTGATCTTACTGCACAGCACCATCTATGTATATTACCTACGACAGCCCAAGAAAAGTCAGAAAAAGTGACTTATTTCCATGGGTGTCTTTACTCTCCTTCGGGAATCCCACACCTCATCAGGTTCCTCCGCGATCCCCTTTAAAACCAGTTCCTTTGTTGAGCTTAGAAGATCTGAACCTCCAGTTGGTATCCAGACTCGTCACAAATGGATTCAAGTCAGGCGCATTTAGTTTTGGAAGGGTGTTGGAAGGCATTGGTTTGGCACTAGAGTTGACACTCCAAGAAATTAGAGCTACGATCCCCTTCTTCCGGACAAACCTGACTGCCTCCCATTCCCAAGACGCTGTTTGTCCCAAAACGAGTTTAGCGCTTCCCCATGAACATAACCAGCATCATAACTGAAATACTTTCATCTTAATATATCGATGTTAATGAAATATATACACTGAAAGATATATATGTCGTGCCGAATAGGTAAAACTTGCTATTTTGGCTTAAACAGCAACGCTCTTCTTGCCGTATAAGACAAGCGAAAATTTGTGTATGCAATAATTTCGCAAAAATCATTCTGAACCTAACGAAAAAAATATATTTCATTGTGTTTGTTTATTATTAAATTGTTGTAAACTTATCTAAATTATATTTAGTTGGATTAGGCTAAATTAAATTGGTGCTTGTTATAATTTTTTAGTAAGTTTTCTAAGGTTCGTTTGGTACAAAATTACTAATTTTTACTTTAACATAAATGAAAAAAAATATATCTTTAAAAGTATAAGAGAAAAATTTAGAAATGACTTAATTTTAAATGAGTTCTTGCTAACTGACCAATTTTACCTATTCGCCACGACATATTCACCTCTCAGCATATATTTACACTGAGAGATATATACATCTCTCAGCATATATATACACTGAGAGATACACATTTCGATGTATATACCCTTGTCTACGTGGCTGCTGAAATAACAGCAAAGGATAACTTCTGTTTCAGCAGAGTGTTGTTACAATGGATTGAGCACTACCTGACACACCAGCCTCCTGTTATCTCTCTTAAGATCACTCTAGATTACTTTCACAATCACTAACTCGACTTTCACTCTCCTGTTATCTTTAAAATCACTTTCACAATCACTAGTGTTACAACCTTCTGTTATCGTTAAGAATAATGTGAGAGTGATTTCAGAGACAACACATTGATCTCAGAGACAACACAGTGATCTCAGAGACAACACATTGATCTCAGAGACAACACAGTGATCTCAGAGACAACACATTGATCTCAGAAACAAGAAAAGCTTGTAATCAGGAATGAGGAGGAGGGGGGTCCTCGGCTCCCTCAATCACAGCAACAAACACTCTTACGAGGACATGACGGGTGGACATGTAGGAAGTGTCAGGTGGACATGTAGGAAGTGACAGGTGTACATGCAGGGTTATGAGCACGTTGACAAGGAAGTGAGTCACTGTCTTGGGTATGTCTGGCACCCAGGTGGAGGGCCAGGTCTTCATACCAGCAGCCTACTGTAACTTGACAGGAATGTGATATATTACCCGGTTCCACTGCACGTGTACACACACACACACACACACACACACACACACACACACACACACACACACACATACACACACACACACACTAAAACTAATTTCAGTGTTTTCATAAGAAAATATTTTATATGCAGCGAATCTTAGGCCTAGACAGGTAACCAAAATTTGATATACAATGTTGATTTTTCTAAAGATAAAGTAAAGGAATTTCTTCTGAGAGCTGACAGAAACAAGCATCCACCACTGCTCTGTTGCTGTCATAATATTTTTGTCTTGGTCTCCTGCTGTTTAGTGGAGGGTTGTACATGACTGCTGTCACCACCCTGGGACCCTAGGTCCTGAATGTTCATAATGTGTAGTCATCTGCTTCCCCTCTGTTTATTCCTCTGTTTATTTATTTGGGTGCCCCGGTGGCCTGGTGGCTAAAGCTCTCGTTCCACACACGGAGGGCCCGATCTCGATTCCCGGCGAGGTGGAAACATTTCGACTTGTTTCCTTACACCTGTTGTCATGTTCACCTAGCAGCAAATAGGTGCCTGGGTGTTAGTCGACTTGTGGGGGTCGCATCCTGAGAGACAAGATTGAGGACCCCAATGGAAATAAGACAGAGTCCTCGATGACGCACTTACTTTCTTGGGTTATCCTGGGTGGCTAACCCTCCGGGGTTAAAAATCCGAAGAAAATCTTATATTATCTTCTCTCTCTTATCTTACTGAAGCCCAAAAACCTCTACCCCCCTCTCTCTCTCTCTCTCTCTCTCTCTCTCTCTCTCTCTCTCTCTCTCTCAGAGTATTTCCGCAAAGATCTTGTTTGCTCCTCTTCTCTTCTCTCTGTCCCCTCATTTGCTATTGCTATTCCTTCTCACATCTCATTACCCCTTCCCTTCTCAGCTCTTTCCGATCATTTTCCAGTCTTTGTACTCTTGCCTCAGCAGCTGCTGCTCTTCCCTCCCGTCGCCTGTTCTCTGCACATATCTTCTCTACGAATAACTAGAGTGTAATGAACACATGTCAATGCTCAATAATAACTCACATGGATACATAAACTCAGGAGATTAATTGATCTGTATATTTCGACCCCCTTCTGGGATCCTCTTCAGCAGATGAGGATCCTGAAGAGGATCACAGAAAGGGGTCGTAATATACAAATCAATTCACCGCTTGAGTGTCTGTCTGCATGTGAGTTATTACTGAGCATACCTTCTCTACCTTTTTGATCATCCCTCTCAACCTTCAATTTCCTCTCAATCCTCCTCGGCTCCTCTTCCTCTTCTAGATTGTTTTTTTCCGTTCTCATTTCTGAGTTCCTCAAGTTCCCTAGTGAGGTACAACAAGTTCCTCAGATTACAACTTACTGGGGGTCCAACCTTCAGTCACTGCCATTCCTACTCTGTATAGATCAGCTGAGCTGTGTACTCACCTATTTGTGGTCGCAGGGGTCGATTCACAGCCCCTGGGAGAGAGAGAATCTTCAAAGACGATTGAAAAAGATCAAAGAAGACAGCTAGAGAGATACCGAGAAAAAGTGTGTACTCACCTATTTGTACTCGCCTAGTTGTGGTTGCAAGGGTCGAGTCACAGCTCCTGTGTGTGTGTGTGGACACAAGTCAACGTTTTAATTAAAGCATCTAGAGTTTTTCCAACTATGATCCCTAGATAAGTACCTTTAATTATGCGTCGCTGCCTCCACTTAATTACGAGACTCAAATTAAATAAACCGATAAAAGCCAATAATTATAATTAAATCACAAGTTAAATATAATTAACTACGATGAATTAGATTACAGTCCGGCACTGTACTGTGCCTTTTATTTTTTATTAATAATGATAGCTCAGTAAGAGAAAGTTAATGAATAAAAGATATGTGCAGTATTTGGGTATCTTTATTAGCGAAACGTTTCTCCTCCACAATATAATAATAATATCTTTATGAGAGGTTTTTACAAAGTAGAAGTGATGCAAGGAGGGAAGAGTATATGAAGAAAAAAAGAGAGGTTAAGAGAGTGGTGAAGCAATGTAAAAAGAGAGCAAATGAGAGAGTGGTTGAGATGTTATCAACAAATTTTGTTGAAAATAAGAAAAAGTTTTGGAGTGAGATTAATAAGTGGAGGAAGCCTAGAGAACAAATGGATTTTACAGTTAAAAATAGGAGAGGAGAGTTATTAAATGGAGAGTTAGAGGTATCGGGAAGATGGAGGGAATATTTTGATGAGTTGTTAAATGTTGATGAAGACAGGGAATCTGTGATTTCTTGTATAGGGCAAGGAGGAATAACATTTTGTAGGAGTGTGGAAGCGCCAGTTGTGAGTGTGGGGGAAGTTCGTGAGGCAGTGGGTAGAATGAAAGGGGGTAAGGCAGCTGGGATTGATGGGATAAAGGTAGAAATGTTAAAAGCAGGCGGAGATATAGTTTTGGAGTGGTTTGTGCTATTATTTAATATATGTATGGAAGGAGGTAAGGTACCTAGGGATTGACAGAGAGCATGCATAGTTCCTTTGTATAAAGGCAAAGGGGACAAAAGAGAGTGCAAAAATTATAGGGGAATACGTCTGTTGAGTATACCAGGTAAAGTGTATGGTAGAGTTATTATTGAAAGAATTAAGAGCAAGACGGAGAGCAGAATAGCAGATGAACAAGGTGGCTTTAGGAAAAGTAGGGAGTGTGTAGACCAAGTGTTTACAGTGAAACATATAGGTGAACAGTATTTGGATAAGGGTAAAGAGGTTTTTGTGGCATTTATGGATTTGGAAAAGGCGTATGATAGGGTGGATAGGGGGGCAATGTGGCAGGTGTATGGAATAGGAGGTAGGTTACTGAAAGCAGTGAAGAGCTTTTATGAGGATAGTGAGGCTCAGGTTAGAGTGTGTAGGAGAGATTGAGATTATTTCTCGGTAAAAGTAGGCCTTAGACAGGGATGTGTGATGTCACCGTGGTTGTTCAATATATTTATAGATGGGGTTGTAAGAGAAGTGAATGCGAGGGTCTTGGCAAGAGGTGTGGGGCTAAAAGACAAAGAATCAAATACAAAGTGGGAGTTGTCACAGTTGCTTTTTGCTGATGACACTGTGCTTTTGGGAGATTCTGAAGAGAAGTTGCACAGGTTGGTGGATGAATTTGGTAAGATATGTAAAAGAAGAAAATTGAAAGTGAATATAGGAAAGAGTAAGGTGATGAGGATAACAAAAATATTAGGTGACGAAAGATTGGATATCAGATTGGAGGGAGAGAGTATGGAGGAGGTGAATGTATTCAGATATTTGGGAGTGGACATGTCAGCAGATGGGTCTATGAAGGATGAGGTGAATCATAGAATTGATGAGGGAAAAGGATGAGTGGTGCACTTCGAGTCTGTGGAGACAAAGAACTTTGTCCATGGAAGTTAAGAGGGAATGTATGAGAGTATAGTTATACCAACACTCTTATATGGGTGTGAAGCATGGGTGATGAATGTTGCAACGAGGAGAAGGCTGGAGGCAGTGGAGATGTCATGTCTGAGGTCAATGTGTGGTGTGAATATAATGCAGAGAATTCGGAGTTTACAAATTAGGAGGAGGTGCGGGATTACCAAAACTATTTTCCAGAGGGCTGAGGAGGGGTTGTTGAGGTGGTTCGGACATGTAGAGAGAATGGAACGAAACAGAATGACCTCGAGAGTGTATAAATCTGTAGTGGAGGGAAGGCGGGGTAGGGGTCGGCCTAGGAAAGGTTGGAGGGAGGGGTAAAAGAGGTTTGTGTGCGAGGGCTTGGATTTCCAGCAAGCATGCGTGTGCGTATTTGATAGGAGTGAATGGAGACAAATGGTTTTTAATACTTGACGTGCTGTTGGAGTGTGAGCAAGTAACATTTATGAAGGATTCAGGAAACCGGCAGGCCGGACTTGAGTCCTGGAGATGGGAAGTACAGTGTCTGCACTCTGAAGGAGGTGTTAATGTTGCAGTTTTATAACTGTAGTGTAAAGCACCCTCTGGCAAGACAGTGATGGAGTGAATGATGACAAAAGTTTTTTTTTTTGGGCCACCCTGCCTTGGTGGGAATCGGCCGATGTGTTAATAAAAAAAAAAAATTTATTTCTACAAATACATGATTCAACTTATACAGACCATAGCTGACATCAATGACATACTATTATACAGAAAGCCCCTTGTTATGCAGAGCTTTTTGGACAAATTAGGTCAATTTTGTCCCCAGGATGCGACCCACACCAGTCGACTAACACCCAGGTACCTATTTTACTGATGGGTGAACATGGACGGCAGGTGTCTTAAGGAAACACGTCCTAATGTTTCCACCTGTACCGTGGATCGACCCCAGGACCTCAGTGTGTTAGCTGAGTGCGCTAGCAATCGAGCTACGGGACACGCATGCTTCATGCTTCTCGCGGTGGATCAGGGCCTGATCAACTAGCTTTCCATTCCTAGTTTTGAAGGTTCTCATTATCCATCACAATATTTTCCTAGCAGATGTGGTAGACACATTGTTGTGATCTTTGAAAGTGAGATTCTCTGACATTATCACTCCCAGGTCCTTCGCATTAGTTTTTCGCTCTATTGTGTGGTTGAAATTTGCTTTATACTCCGATCCAGTTTTTATTTCCTCGATTTTCCATAGCGGAGTAATTGAAGGTTGTCCTCGATGAACTTCATTTGTTTCCTGACGTCCATATAAAGACTTGGTTAATGTCCCTTGGAGACTTGCAGCGTCCTCAGTGGATAACACTATCATGCAAATTCTGGTATCATCAGCAAAGGAGGACACGAGTCTGTGGTTTACCTCTGTCAGATATGAGGATGAGGAACAGGATGGGGGCGAGTACAGTACCTTGTGGAACAGAGCTTTTCACTGTAGCCGCCTCTGACTTTAATGTTTACTATTACTCTTTGTGTTCTATTTGTTAGGAAGTTATAGATCTATCTACCCCAACATGCTCTATATCATTTCTATTTCTTATAATGTTGACAACTGGAAAAGATACTGTATAAATACATTGTAAATAATTCAGAAAACTTACAAAACTAGATGTATTTGTATCTCTGAGCGAGCCAAGAAAGTACCTCCCCATACTGCATAACCCAGCCCCTCGCATCAGTGCATTCACTAGTTATCACAGAGAGCTAATACTAAATTTATCCATTGAAAATGGCAAATTGGGACACACACAGTCCTAAAATAGTTCAAACCTTCCACTAAGAAGCATCGAGATTGAAGCCGAGCTGAAGAGGCATTCTCTTGTCATTTCAGAGAACAATGTCTTCAAATATTATGAAAGTCTAACGTCGCTATCACCACTATGATACACTACCACCACTATGATACTACCATCACTATGATACACTACCACCACTATGACTACCACCACTATGATACACTACCACCACTATGACTACCACAACTATGATACACTACCACCACTATTATGCACTACCACCTACCACCACCACTCTACAATTATAACAGACAGCTACCACCACTACCACCACCACTCTACAATTATAACAGGCAGCTACCACCACTACCCCCACCACCACTACTACAACTCTGTCAAACCACCACCACTACCACCATCGTCAGACCTCCACTACCGCCTACCAGAGCATCAACCTGCAGCCTTCAATCTCTTGACTCGACTCCGCAAATCATAGAAAAGTTGCAAAGTTTGGAGGGTCGAGCAATGTGATGGATCCAGGGAGCTATTGTGGCTGGCTGATGGAGTCCTTGGTCCAGGAGGCAAGTCTTCAAGACCTGCCTTTATCCTCTCTGTGAGTTTAAACGGGAGTGAAGAGAAGCGAGATGTTTTATTAAAGTGAGAGGGTGTGTGTGTGTGTGTGCGTGTGTGTGTGTGTGTGTACTATCTAGTTGTATGTGCAGGGGTCTAGTTATAGCTCCTATCCCCGCCTCATGACTCTTCGATCTACTTTCGGTGCCGCGTCTCCTGGTGGTTAAAGCTTTCACTTCACACGGTGAGGGTCTGGGTTCGATTCCCGGCGAGGGGTAGAAACATTGGGTGTGTTTCTTTACACCGGTTGTCTGTGTTCACCCATCAGTAAAATGGGTACCTGGGTGTTAGTCGACTGATGTAGGTTGCATCCTGGGACAAAACTGACCTAATTTGCCCGAAATGCTCAGCATAACAAGCGGCTTTCTATATAGTAGTATGTCATTGATGTCAGCTAGGCCTGTATATCTTGTACATGTACTTGTAGAAATAAAGATTTATTATTATTATTACTTTACTGATTTCTGTCCTCCAGGACATGGTTATATACCTACCCTAAGACTGAAAAAGTACTTCCTAGCATCCATTTATCCTGGTTCTCCTCTCTAACACCCTGTCCCCACCTCATCTGTCCAGTCCCTGAGTATTTTGTATGTTGTGATCATGTTCCTGCTCGTCTAGTGTTTCTAGAATTTCTTAAATTAGGGAGAAACTCTAGGCATTTTCCTGAGTGCTTAGAAATATATGTAAATAAATTATTTACAGAACCGACAAGCTGATAAATTAGACATATGCAACATTTGGGTAACTTAATTATGGAAAAGTTTCGCCACATAGTGGCTTCCTCAGTCCAATACTGAGAAGAATGGTTGAAGATCAGTAGGAATTTGAGGTAGTCAGTCCGTCACCCTGGAGTCGATATATTTAGTTCATCAATCTGGAAAAGAATACAGTATATGCGCCAAGAAGTGACTTATATACTGTTAAGTAAAAGGACACAAATGCAACTAATGAGACATTTTATTGTGGCAACGTTTCGCTCTCCAGGAGCTTTTTCAAGCCGTTACAAACAATATACTGCAGACAGGTGAGGTGAAGTAGTCGTAGGCGGTGTCACCTTGGACAAATCCAATGGTGGAAGAAGAAATGCGAACTACTGTTACCCAACAAACACACCATTGAACAGGTCACAGCTGTATTGCAAGAAGTTAAAGTCGCTGATCCTACTCTCCTTGGTGCTCCATTTGGGTCTAATGCTATTGGTGAGATTTTGGAAAATTCAATGACCTCACCAGCTGCCTATCCATCCCTAAGCTAACTTTTTTCGATGCTTTTCATCCCTTGTCAGCACAAAATTAGGAGAGTACAACTCCTTATGAAGTTAATACTAGAAAAAAATCCAAAATATTTCCTTGGACGAATAACAGTAGAACAAGTAATGCTTCCAGTCTGATAATGTGGACTGGTCATACACACAGCCTCCTAGATTGCCCTGCCAACCTTTGTATCCTGCTCCCATGGATCCGGCGAGCTGGTGAAGGAAATTCTTCCAGAACATATACACAGTTTGGCTGGGGTAGATGACACCAGAGTGTGAGGCACCCTTTCCGAACAGACAATAAACCAGCTGACACTTTGGGACAGCTCCATCAGCTGCTAGAAGGCAAAAACTCTGCAAATGAGAGAGCTTGTAATTTTATCTGTGAGTGCTCATCACTTGGGTGACTTTCTCCTAACATTTCCCATCACTGTGACTGGAACATGTTTAGACCCACAGACCATATTGCTGTGGCTCTCAGCCTTGTCTACTAAACACAAATGTATTTATGGCAAAGTGGTAGTCGACCAGTACAATCTTCATAGTCTAAAAGTTACAAAGATTAGCATGTTAGACATGATGAAGTCAACGAAATCAT
>WNWK01040308.1:0-17039 GCA_009830355.1 Cherax destructor | reverse complement strand
TGTAGTTGGATTGGTGGTATTAGTGGTATGGGGGTCTTTTTTCCTGGCTCTAATATCTGTTGTAATGGAGTGGAGGCCACTGACTGTGATTCCACTCCAGAAATTATTGCAGTTGGTGTACAATTTCTGTCATTTCCTGCCAGCTTTTTTTCCTTCCTGGCACTAAAAAACCTCTCTCTACGGAGTGGCTGTGGCTACCCTGATTTTGCCATGGTCTGGATGTTCTGTGTCGCCTCGTACCCTTTAGGTGGTATGCCTGGCAATATAAGTTATAGCACTGTCGTTCCTGAATTGATGTGTGGCACATTTCAGGGTGGAAAAACTTACAGGACGGGAGGTTGCATTTGCCTGTTTTCATATGGGAACGGCATTTTCTGGGGTGATCATAATTGCATGTCCCATCTGATTTCCCAGATTTTCCTCCACGACACGACCACTTGACACCGGAGTACCGCAGGGAAGTGTTCCTTGGTCCCCTGCTCTTCCTCTTATACATCAATGATCTTCCCAATGTATCACAACACCTGAAACCAATACTCTTTGCTGATGACACAACTTATGTCATCTCCCACCCAAATCTTGCCACGCTCAATACCATTGTTAACGACGAATTAATAAAAATATCAACATGGATGACAGCCAATAAACTTACACTCAACACTGATAAGACCTTCTATATTATGTTTAACAACAGAGCAGGTGATGCACAATTAAACATTAAGATCAACACTACTCATATTGCTAAACATAATGAGGGCAAATTCCTGGGCCTTCACCTTGACAGCAGCCTGAAATTCAGCACCCATATCCAACACATAACAAAGAAAGTGTCCAAAACTGTGGGATCCTCTCTAAGATACGGTATTATGTACCACAATCAGCCCTACTCACACTATACTATTCACTCATCTATCCCTACCTCACATATGCCATTTGTCCATGGGGATCAACAGCAATTACCCATCTAAAGCCAATAATAACCCAACAAAAAGCCGCAGTAAGAATTATCACGCAATCCAACGCTAGGCAGCACACCCCTCCACTCTTCAAAGACCTAAACCTACTCACTGTTCAGAACATCCACACATACTACTCTGCTATCTACATTTATAGAACCATAAATTCCAACTTTAACCTGAGCTAAAACACTTTCTTGACAGTTGTGACAGGACCCATAGACATAATACCAGACACATACATCTCTTTGACATTCCCGTGTTCGAATAAATCTATACAAAAATTCAATGCGCATAAAAGGGCCTAAAATCTGGAACTCCCTGCCTGAAAACTCTAGAACTGCAGACACAACTTCCATTTTCAAAAGAACTGTTAAAAAACATCTTATCTCACGTACGCACCCAACCAGTAGCTAACCACATGAAAACTACTTTATCTTGCACTTATCCACAGCAAAATACACTTATTGATATCTGTGATTCCCCTTAATTTGCACATGACTAACCAAAATTCTAATACAACTATTGCTTCATAATTCTTAAGCTAGTCATAAGTTTGCCTAAGACACTCCAATATAGAAACGGTATTATGCCAATACATCACCTTTACCATTAATATATAAACTAATTGTTAAATTCTTAAACTAATTGTTAAATTCTTAAATGTTTGAATTTCAGTACCTCAATTTTGTAAACCTAGTTAATCACTACAATTACCTAACCTTAATATCAGTATAATCATTGAGTCACTATTGAGTAAGACCTATCATAAGACTGTCTGAAAAGCCTAGGCATACCTAGGCATATTATTGCCATCTTGTAATATCTACTTCATAAAATGTATAATAATATAAGTACACATAAACCAAATCTTTAAATGGGCTGCAGAAAACAATATGAAGTTCAATGATGAGAAATTTCAATTACTCAGATACGGAAACGTGAAGAAATTAAAATCTCATCGGAGTACAAAACTAATTCCAACCACACAATAGAGCGAAAAACTAATGTCAAAGACCTGGGAGTGATCATGTCAGAGGATCTCACCTTCAAGGACCATAACAATGTAGCAATTACATCTGCTCGAAAAATGACAGGATGGATAATGAGAACCTTCAAAACCAGGGATGCCAAGCCCATGTTGACACTTTACAGATCGCTTGTTCTATCTAGGCTGGAATATTGCTGCACACTAACTGCACCTTTCAAGGCGGGTGAAATTGCTGACCTTGAAAATGTGCAGAGAACCTTCACCGCACGCATAAGTGCGATAAACCACCTCAACTACTGGGAACGCTTGAAGTTCCTAAACCTGTACTCTCTAGAACGCAGGCGGGAGAGATACATTATTATATACACATGGAAAATTCTCGAGGGCTTAGTACCAAACTTGCACACAAAAATCACTCCGTACGAAAGCAAAAGACTCGGCAGGCGATGTAACATTCCCCAATGAAGAGCAGGGGTGCCACTAGCACGTTGAGGGACAACACAATAAGTGTGAGGGGCCCAAGATTGTTCAACTGCCTCCCAGCATACATCAGGGGGATTACCAACAAGCCCCTGGCTGTCTTCAAGCAGGCACTGGACAGGCACCTCAAGTCGGTACCTGATCAGCCGGGCTGTGGTTCGTACGTTGGACTGCGTGCGGCCAGCAGTAACAGCCTGGTTGATCAGGCTCTGGTCCAACAAGAGGCCTGGTCACAGACCGGGCCGCGGGGGCGTTGACCCCTGGAATTCTCTCCAGGTAGACTCCAGGTAGACACCCCACTTTGTAATATTACTAGAAATGAAGAATTTGAATTTGAATTAATTACGTAAACCGGGGGTCCACTGTAAACTGAGTAGTTTGTTTACATTAACATTAAATAGAGAAAAATCAAGTTAATATAATAGGTACATTAGACCATCATTTAGCACAATAGTTACGTTCCTGAAAAAGTCATGTTAGATAATTTCGTGTTAAATAATTAACAGAAATTATGGGAAAAATAGGGTTACGTTCCTGGGAGTCCCCAAAAAGCCAAACAAGTTTTTTTAGACCAACAGATCTTACAAAAATAAAAGTTAATATGTAACTGTAGTTCATTATCGTGATGTATTATGTTGTTTTTACTGCTTAAGACTACAAATGTAACAGAAATAATAGTATTTTACCTTAAATTGTGGTGGCTGTTGTTGGTGATATTGTGAAGAGAGGGAGAGTTATGTTGTGGCCCTACTGAGCGATGGATGTAGAGGTTCTGGTACTGAAGTCGTATGTTGTACTGAGTGTCTAATCTGTCATTCAGTAAGTCAGTCAAGTCATTCAGTCAGTAAGTCAGAGTCATTCAGTCAGTAAGTCAGTCAAGTCATTCAGTCAGTAAGTCAGTCAAGTCATTCAGCCAGTAAGTCGTCAGTCATTCAGTCATAAGTCAGTAGTCAGTCAGTCAGTCAGTCAGTAAGTCAGTTCAGTCAGTAAGTCAGTCAAGTCATAGTCAGTCAATAAGTCAGTCAGTCAAGTAAGTCGCAGTCATAAGCACGTCAGTCAAGTCAGTACGTCAGTCAAGTCAGTCAGTCAGTCAGTCAGTCAGTAAGTCAGTCGTATTCAGCAGTCAGTCAAGTCATTCAGTCAGTCAAGTCAGTTATTCAGTCGTAAGTCATTCAGTCAGTCAGCCAGTCAGTCAAGTCATAGTCAGTCAGTCAGTCAGTCAAGTCAGTCAGAGTCAGTCAGCGTCAGTCAAGTCCAGTCAAGTCAGTCAGTCAGTAAGTCAGCAGTCAGTCAGGTAAGTCAGTCAGCGGTCAGTAGTCAGTCAAGTCATTCAGTCAGTAAGTCATTCAGTAAGTCAGTCAAGTCAATCAGTCAGTCAGTAAGTCAGTCAGTAAGTCAGTCAAGTAAGTCAGTAAGTCAGTCAGTCAAGTCAGTAAGTCAGTCAAGTCATTCAGTCAGTAAGTCAGTCAAGTCATTCAGTCAGTAAGTCAGTCAAGTCATTCAGTCAGTAAGTAAGTCAAGTCAGTCAGTCAGTAAGTCAGTCAGTCAGTCAGTCAAGTCAGCCAGTCACACAAACTTATGTTTACCTCTTTTTATGTGTACAAAGTAACACTTCTTCATTACAGCCACGGGTTAAGTCTTGTCTAATATCTTTTTCTTCGTTAATTCTAAGACTTAAATGCTTATACCTTTTCTTGCCACTTTGAGCAACACTTTGATTGCTTGGCAGATACAAGATATATTAATTTAAAGATCAAAACACAATTCACTCTCTCAGAGGACTTTTTTTTGACGCGTATGAAATATGTACGAATGCTGGGATGGTGGGGTCCAGGGTATCTGGGGATGGCCGGTGGTGTCCCCCGCTGAACAACAACAAGGCTGCTTGTGGGAATTGTTATTTGTTTTCCCTTCCCACAAACTGTAAGTAAGTTTATTCAGGTATACACAGATACAGTTACAAAGATTATCATACATAGCAGCATATGTGTAGAGAACCTAGGATAACCCAAAAAAGTCAGAGTGACTTATTTCCTTTGTCAGACTTTTTTTGGGTTATCCTAGGTTCTCTACACATATGCTGCTATGTATGATAATCAATGTAACTGTACTTACCTAATTGTGGTTGCACGGGTCGATACTCAGCTCCTGGCCCCGTGTATCTGAATAAACTTAGTTTGCGGGAAGGAAAAACAAATTCCCTTTTCCTCTAAGCACGAGGATTGGGCTTACACTTGAAATCACCTGATTCATTACCGAAAAGGAGCAAGGTGAAGCGATCCTTTGCTGTCTTGAAGCCTGGTGCACTTTTCTCTTGCTGACTGATATAAGTTCGTGTTGGCATTTTCTTCCAGAAAACACTTCTCTCGTCAGCATTAAGCACTTGATGTGGCTCATAGCCACCCTCAGTAGGACCCCCACTGACTCAATGGTTTAACCCACCGCGGGCTACCGTACGTTCAAAAATTTTTCCACTCCCGTGAACCGTGTAATATCATTTTTACGTTGTGTTAGATGATAATGTGTCGCAATTCTTCAATCGTGCAATACCTGTAACTTGTAACATAATCTTGTGCTAAATGACGGTCTACTGTACATCAATGTTAACTATATAAGAATTCACTCTCTCTCTCTCTTTGTAGTTTCATTCATTAGGAATATATAGCTGTCTTCCTGAATTGGTTCATGCTGGGACAGGCCTTGATATATGTGTGTGTATGTGTATGTGTTAGTTACCATTTTGTCCTAGGCACATGTCGATTAGACACTAGGCCTGTTGTATGTATGTGTGTGTGTGTGTGTGTGTAACGAAACACTTCGAAATGTTTCGGCCCCGCCGGGAATTGAACCAGGGCCCTCCGTGCGTGAAGCAAGAGCGCTAGCCACCATGCCATCGGTGCGTGTATGTGTGTGCGTGTATATGTATGTGTGTATGTATATGTGTGTGTGTGTGTGTGACCCAACAATTAAAATTTGCACCAAGAACTCATTACAGTTGTGACCGGGTGTAGACTAGTGAATTGTTCATTACTTTATAATTTGTTCATGATTGTAACCATGTATAAACGTAAGTACGTAAATTTACTTACATGTTTGATTACCTTTGTAACTTGTGAGTTCATTACCTTAGTAGCTTGTGAGTTCATTACCTTTGTAACTTGTGAGTTCGTTTCATTTGTAGCTTGTGAGTTCATTACCTTTGTAACTTGTGAGTTCATTGCCTTTGTAGCTTGTGAGTTCATTACCTTTGTAACTTGTGAGTTCATTACCTTTGTAACTTGCTCAGCTATCAAAACTTTGGGGTCCAGTCCCTGGACCCATTATGTACCTCTGTAATCTTTTGACTACCACCCACAGGATGGGTATGGGGTGCATAATAAAGATATCAAACTAAACTAGCTGTCTTCCTGAACTGGTTCATGCTAGGACAGGCCTTGATAGCTGTCTTCCTGAACTGGTTAATGCTAGGACAGACCTTGATAGCTGTCCTCTTGAACTGGTTCATGCTAGGACAGGCCTTGATAGCTGTCTTCCTGAACTGGTTCATGCTAGGACAGACCTTGATAGCTGTCCTCTTGAACTGGTTCATGCTAGGACAGGCCTTTATAGCTGTCTTCCTGAACTGGTTCATGCTAGGACAGGCCTTGATAGCTGTCTTCTTGAACTGGTTCATGCTAGGACAGGCCTTGATAGCTGTCTTCTTGAACTGGTTCATGCTATGACAGGCCTTGATAGCTGTCTTCCTGAACTGGATCTACAACACAGTGGATCTACAACTATTCAAGTAAAGTTCGCCCACTGAGTGCTACCACGATATTTCCTGTGACAAAGGAAGCAGAAACTGCTTTCTATACTCTCAAACAGGACATCGAAAACTCAGTAGTTCAGGCCATTGATGAGTCCCTACTATTCGAGGTGGAAACGGATGCATCTGAAATTGCCGTTGCTGCAGTCCTATCTCAGGCAGGACGTCCCGTAGCTTTCTTTTCAAGAACTTTTCAAGGATCAGAGAAGTGCTATGCCGCTGTAGAAAAGGAAGCCCAGGCCATCATAGAAGCAGTTTGCCACTGGAGGCATTATTTAACAGGCAGACATTTCACTGTAAGGACTGACCAACGGTCCGTGATGTATATGTTTGACAAGAAGCACAAAAGTAAGATAAAGAATGACAAGATATTACGCTGGAGGATGGAACTATCGTGTTATGACTTTGATATTCTGTACCGACCGGGTGAAGAAAACATTTCACCTGATGCATTCTCTAGGTCCCACTGTGGAGCAGCTTGTCATGATTTGCAATCACTCTCAGAGCTCCACAAGGCCTTGTGTCACCCAGGAGTTATGCGCCTGTATCATTTTGTTAAATCTAAGAATATGCCCTACTCAGTGGAAGATGTGCGACAAGTGATCAGATCATGCAGAGTATGTGCAGAGTGCAAGCCAAACTTTCATCAGCCAGAGAAAACTCATCTCATAAAAGCCACCCAGCCTTTCGAGAGACTGAATATAGATTTCAAAGGACCTCTACCAAGCATAAACCAGAATAGGTATTTCCTTAACATAGTAGATGAATATTCATGGTTTCCTTTTGTGTTCCCCTTTGCAAATATGACTGCTTCAACTGTCATCAGTTGTCTTTCCCAGTTATTCGCTATTTTTGGTATGCCAGACTATATCCATTCAGACAGGGGATCCTCGTTCATGAGTAATGAACTTCAGGAGTTTTTGGCTAGCAAAGGGATTGCTTGCAGCAGAACAACAAGCTACAACCCTCAAGGCAATGGTCAAGTAGAGCAGTTCAATGGTACTATATGGAAGTCAGTTACAATGACACTGAAATCGCGCAATCTACCGGTTCAACACTGGCAGACTGTCCTACCTGATGCCCTTCACTCTGTTAGATCATTGCTGTGCACGGCTACTAATGCTACCCCTCATGAGAGAGACATTGTTCCTCTACGGGAGCCTCCATGCCCACCTGGTTATGTCACCCTGGACCCATTCTCCTGAAGAGCCACTGTAGGATGAACAAGACGCATCCTTTAGTGGAAGAGGTAGAGCTCCTACAAGCTAATCTGCATTATGCCCACATTTGCTACCAAAATGGTGAAGAGACTACTGTATCTACAAGACACTTAGCCCCAGTTGAAACCAATGTTAGTGCGGAATCTCAAGATACACCAATAGATGTTGTGAATGATGCTTCGGTTTCTCCAGGGAAGCCCCGTGAGGCTACCCCTATTGAAATAGAGGACCCCGCTCCAGCAGATAGTCAAACCCCACTGGAAAATACCGAACCCGGTGAAGAGGCTCAAGGGCTACGAAGGTCTGGCCGTACACGTCACCCACCTAACCGTTTGGAAGATTACTGTATCTGATATTTTAGAAGGGGGAGATTGTAGTGATACCGCTCTTGTGGGGAGAAGCAGCAGGACACAATACTGCACCACCTCAGGGGCCCCTTACAATAACAACAAACATAGTAGGACAATGTCGGCCCACCACATGGTGTGTTGTCTCCTCTCTCTTACACAGATACATTCGTGATGCAGATTACATGGTAAGCTTAAATATGTCGCCAGTAGCTATAGGTTTTCTGAGGACATATGCACCTTACATCACCTGTCCTGCAGCAGCAGTCATTAGATGTACTATCCTTTATTTTCTTCTGTTGCAGACATGTACTATGGATTCTGTGTTCAATAAAGCCTAGGAATAAGGCCTGTGTTTCTATCACAACAGCAATGTCTTCCATCTCTTTTCCTCCTCCTCCTCCTCTGAACCATTTTCCTGAACTGTAATCTGTTGTTGCTGTTGCTGTTGAAGCTCTTGCAGATCTTCAGTGGTTATCTCTTCTCTGTCCTCCTCCACCAACTGTTCCACATCCTCGGTACTAACATCCATCCCCATGGACTTGCCCAGTGCCACAATGTCTTCCACAACAGGCTTAGGCTCTGGGTCCTGAGGCTCATCCCCAAAACCTTCAAAATCCCTCTCTGGGACACAGCCTGGTAAAAATTTTCTCCAGGCAGAGTTCAAAATCCTAGTAGTCACTCCCTCCCAAGCCTTACCTATTAGGTTTATGCAATGCAGGATAGTGAAATGATCTTTCCAAGTCTTTTAGGGTCAATGCAGTGTCTAAGGTCACTTCAAAGCACTTTTGAAGCATTGCTTTGGTGTAGAGTTTTTTAAAGTTTGAAATGACCTGCTGGTCCATGGGCTGGAGGAGAGGAGTGGTATTAGGGGGCAAGAACTTCACTGTGATGAACTTAAACTCCTCCACAATTTGCTCTTCCAAGTCTGGAGGATGACAAGGAGCATTGTCCGTTAACAGGAGGCACTTGAGGCTCTTCACACTGGGGCCAAACACTTCATGAAACCAATAAAAGAAAATGTCCCTAGTGACCCATGCCTTATTGTTAGACTTCCAGATCACACACAAATTAGCCTTGGCAACACTGCATCTCTTAAACGCTCGGGGATTTTCAGAGTGATACACCAGTGAAGGCTTCACTTTAAAATCACCGCTAGCATTACTACACAACATAAGAGTTAGCCTGTCTTTCATAGGCTTGTGTCCTGGCAGTGCCTTTTCCTCCTGTGTAATGAAGGTCCTGTTTGGCATTTTCTTCCCAAACAGGCCTGTTTCGTCACAATTAAACACTTGTTCAGGTTTAAATCTTTGAGTCTTTATTTAGCTTTGAAAATCATTGACATATTTTTCAGCCGCTCTTTGGTCAGAACTGGCTGCCTCACCATGCCATATCACACATTGTATGCCACTACGCTTCTTAAATCTGTCAATCCAGCCTTTGCTGGTTTTAAATTCGCTCACTTCAGCACTCGTTGCAGGCATTTTCTTGACGAGATCATCATGCAACTGCCTTGCTTTTTCAGATATTATTGCCTGTGTAACACTATCTCCTGCTAATTGTTTCTCGTTGATCCACACCAACAACAAAGTTTCCACATCTTCCAGCACTTGTGATCTCTGTTTTGTGATCATATTTGCACCTTTCGCAACAACAGCGTTCTTGATTTGATTTGCCTTGGCCACAATGGTACCGATGGTTGAATAGGGTTTGCCATAGAGCCTGACCAACTCAGCCACACACATTCCACTTTCATATTTTGCAATGATCTCCTTCAGTTCTACCGTATTTCTCACTTTCCTTACCACAGGGCTGGCACTAGGAGCTTTCTTTGGACCCATAATGGCTTATTTTTGCAGGCACTAAAAACAGTGGAAAAATGACAAAATGTATGGTATGAATGCGTGGGTGGCGGGGGTGGCGCTCACTCTCGCTGGTAAACAATGGCACACTGACTCTGGAGTGTTGTGCCATGCCAGGGCATGTGTACGCGTCCAAGACGAATATCATTTTCCGAGCGGATCATCGTTTACTGAACCATTATTTTTACGGAAAAATGTATCATCTTCCAAATTTATCGTTATCCGATGCCATCGTAATCCGGGGGTCCACTGTATTATATAAAGTATTAACTTTGATATTTTCCACCTAGACAACTTTAACTTTGTTAATAAACATCTTAATTTTAAATTTGGTTAGTTAGTACCCTATCAGTTGCCATCCTAAAGATCTATTAAACTTATGATAAACTCTAACGGATAACTGGACAAGTATACTGACTACTTGTTACAAAAACCCAGTAACAGGCTGAATGCATGTAGACCTTTCTAGTAGGGGTAGACTATTCTAGTATCCTTTGTGTTTTTGTAACACAAAGTATGACCCCTGTGGTTTAGCGCTTCTATTTGATTATGTAATAATAATTGTAACACAAAGGCAGATTGAGTCACAAATGTACGAGCGGCAGCATCCTGCTAGTAGGTGGATGCGTCTGGTATGGACGATTTCCGAGTGGATGTACGAAAACAGGAAAAATTTCACTGAAAAAGGTGGCATAAAACTGAATCGTATGATAACCGGACCAGACAAAAACCAGGTTTTTACTGTACACTATACCACTATGTATGACACTATTATCAGGGAGACTTTCTTTCCTCTGACAAATTTGTTTTAAGTTATTATATTTTTTTTTGCACTCGGCACCTATGCCTATGGTTTCTCTCTGGGAGTATGGCTCGGCTATGTTATTGCACATTTTTCATCCTTTTTTGGCTCAACATATACTATTTTTTTGTTAGATTAGCCCCAAGCGCTGGAGAGATGTACCTTATAAGTTCACTGGCACAGTTTAAAAGTTTCTAGCACGCAAAAAAACGTGAAAATCTACTAAAAACAACAGAGCATGATGGAGCATATGGAAACACAAGGAAGGTTATGTTTCTGGTGTCAGCGATATTTAAGCATCGGCAATTTTGCCCACTTTGAGTCCTTTTTTTGGCTAATTACATTATTGCATTAATGTAATTAGAAAAGTACAGAACGCTGTTCTAGTGAAGTTACTGAACGAATTTGTTCCCATAAGGACAAATGTAAATTAGATTAGTTCGTTTTAGACCCCCAAAAATACACTTACAAAAGCACTTACAAAAATACACTTACATAATTGTTCGAGTTGGGAGCAGTACGATTTCTTTTTGGTAACGGCACTTGAACAGCATTCTGGAATGAATTAATGATGTAAACTGGGGGTCCACTGTATGTGGTTCAATAAAGTGATCAGAAATTGGTAATCTGGCCAATTTCACACAAATTTCAATATATATGTCAGTTTCAAAATAGGGTCCAGAATAAACAAATCAGACATTCCTGACACTAAAATTACATTTCCTCTGTTTATTAGTTATGTTTCCAGGCTTTACACATGAATAAGTAAGTAAGTAAGTACGTTTATTCAGGTATACACAAATACATTTACATACATTATGATACATAGCAGCATATGTGTAGAGAACCTAGGATAACCCAAAAAAGTCAGACTGAGTGACTTATTTCCATTGGGGTCCTTCCATTTTTATTTTTTATTCACAAAAAATAGAAGAGTTACTGTGATGCAATATTATAATAATTGTTTAAATAATATCAACGCAGTCGTGAATGCATATCACACCCACCAGTTGACGTGTATCGGACGTGTGACGTGAATTGTTTACTCTTGGATATTGGCCCAAAACAAACATCTTCACTACTTTGAGCTAAATTTCAAGTTTTTTCAATCATAAAACCCATCAAAATCTGGTCTATTTCTGTAATATATCTTTCATTCGATCAATTGAGACCAAGAAACCAAGAATACAACCATAAAAACCATATGAAAATACACGGCAAAGTTTCAAATCAAATTCATGGTCGCAGTTTTATTCTCATGTGGGTGAAATTGCTGACCTTTAAAATGTGCAGAGAACCTTCACGGCACGCATAACTGCGATAAACCACCTCAACTACTGGGAACGCTTGAAGTTCCTAAACCTGTACTCTCTAGAACGTAGGCGGGAGAGATACATTATTATATACACGTGGAAAATTCTCGAGGGATTAGTACCAAACTTGCACACAAAAATCACTCCCTACGAAAGCAAAAGACTCGGCAGGCGATGTAACATCCCCCCAATGAAAAGCAGGGGTGCCACTAGCACGTTGAGGGACAACACAATAAGTGTCAGGGGCCCAAGATTGTTCAACTGCCTCCAACAAACCCCTGGCTGTCTTCAAGCAGGCACTGGACAGGCACCTAAAGTCGGTACCTGACCAGCCAGGCTGTGGTTCGTACGTTGGACTGCGTGCGGCCAGAGGTAACAGCCTGGTTGATCAGGCTCTGGTCCAACATGAGGTCTGGTCACAGACCGGGCCGCAGGGGCGTTGACTACTGGAATTCTCTCCAGGTAAACTCCAGGTGTATGGTGCAGGGTTTGTTTTATGTGGTGCACACTTACTGCCTCGACCCATTCTCTCATATCTTGGCCCAAATTTGCTGCTGACAGCTTATCTGAGTGAACTGAGCTCATCACATAGAACTAGGACACAAACCCTGGTTTCAAAGCTGTACAACTATGGCATGGACCCTCAAAGGGTTAAAAATATGAATGTGACAATTTTATTTTATACAAAATGTGATAATAATGAAAAAAAAAATATTTTCAGTATATTGTGTTGGTAATGGTGGAATATTGTACTATACTCACTCATGTTTCTATTTCAGAAGTATTTTGTGGAAGACTACCAGGTTGTGTCTTGCCAGACACTGTATCTTCAGTACTTCAAGAAGCACCAGTGTAAGACTACCAGGTTGTGTCTTGCCAGACACTATATCTTCAGTACTTTAAGAAGCACCAGTGTAAGACTACCAGGCTGTGTCTTGCCAGACACTATATCTTCAGTACTTTAAGAAGCACCAGTGTAAGACTACCAGGTTGTATCTTGCCAGACACTATATCTTCAGTACTTCAAGAAGCACCAGTGTAAGACTACCAGGTTGTATCTTGCCAGACACTATATCTTTAGTACTTTAAGAAGCACCAGTGTAAGACTACCAGGTTGTGTCTTGCCAGACACTGTATCTTCAGTACTTCAAGAAGCACCAGTGTAAGACTACCAGGTTGTATCTTCCCAGACACTATATCTTCAGTACTTCAAGAAGCACCAGTGTAAGACTACCAGGTTGTGTCTTGCCAGACACTATATCTTCAGTACTTTAAGAAGCACCAGTGTAAGACTACCAGGTTGTATCTTGCCAGACACTATATCTTCAGTACTTCAAGAAGCACCAGTGTAAGACTACCAGGTTGTATCTTGCCAGACACTATATCTTCAGTACTTTAAGAAGCACCAGTGTAAGACTACCAGGTTGTATCTTGCCAGACACTATATCTTCAGTACTTCAAGAAGCACCAGTGTAAGACTACCAGGTTGTATCTTGCCAGACACTATATCTTCAGTACTTTAAGAAGCACCAGTGTAAGACTACCAGGTTGTATCTTGCCAGACACTATATCTTCAGTACTTCAAGAAGCACCAGTGTAAGACTACCAGGTTGTATCTTGCCAGACACTATATCTTCAGTACTTTAAGAAGCACCAGTGTAAGACTACCAGGTTGTATCTTGCCAGACACTATATCTTCAGTACTTCAAGAAGCACCAGTGTAAGACTACCAGGTTGTATCTTGCCAGACACTATATCTTCAGTACTTCAAGAAGCACCAGTGTAAGACTACCAGGTTGTATCTTGCCAGACACTATATCTTTAGTACTTTAAGAAGCACCAGTGTAAGACTACCAGGTTGTGTCTTGCCAGACACTGTATCTTCAGTACTTCAAGAAGCACCAGTGTAAGACTACCAGGTTGTATCTTCCCAGACACTATATCTTCAGTACTTCAAGAAGCACCAGTGTAAGACTACCAGGTTGTGTCTTGCCAGACACTATATCTTCAGTACTTTAAGAAGCACCAGTGTAAGACTACCAGGTTGTATCTTGCCAGACACTATATCTTCAGTACTTCAAGAAGCACCAGTGTAAGACTACCAGGTTGTATCTTGCCAGACACTATATCTTCAGTACTTTAAGAAGCACCAGTGTAAGACTACCAGGTTGTATCTTGCCAGACACTATATCTTCAGTACTTCAAGAAGCACCAGTGTAAGACTACCAGGTTGTATCTTGCCAGACACTATATCTTCAGTACTTTAAGAAGCACCAGTGTAAGACTACCAGGTTGTATCTTGCCAGACACTATATCTTCAGTACTTCAAGAAGCACCAGTGTAAGACTACCAGGTTGTATCTTGCCAGACACTATATCTTCAGTACTTTAAGAAGCACCAGTGTAAGACTACCAGGTTGTGTCTTGCCAGACACTATATCTTCAGTACTTTAATAAGAAGGGCAGCACTTGCAATTCTTATGAATTTTTAACTGGCTAGATATTACAAATTATAAATTTGTTGTTGCAGTTTTATAACTGTAGTGTAAAGCACCCCTCTGGCAAGACAGTGATGGAGTGAATGATGACGAAAGTTTTTCTTTTTCGGGCCACCCTGCCTTGGTGGGAATCGGCCGATGTGTTAATAAATAAAATAAAAATAAAATTCTATCAAAAATTGTATGGCAATTAAGAAAAATCTGTGTATAAACACAAGAGAAAATAATAAAAATATTCTTCTACATATATACAGTGTTGTAGTACATACATTAGTCTTCAAACACAAAACAAATCATGGTAGTCTTTTAACATGAAAATAAACTTTATTAGTGCTCATTTGTAGAAATACTTTATCAAAAAACTGAATCTTGAAATACACTTGAGAGAACGTAAGAAAGATTAAATATACCTCTGTTGAATGACTAAAATATTTTAAAATAAAATACATTCTTTTGAAAAATATGAAAGGACGTAAATTATATCACTGTTCAGAGTGTCTGAAATGTTTTACTAAAAAATGCAGTCTTGTGACTCATATGCGAGTACATACAGGAAATAAACCATTTCAATATTCAGTGTGTCTGAAATGTTTTAGTCAAAAAGGCAGTGTTGTGAAACACATGCGAGTACATACAGGAGATAAACCATTTTAATGTTTAATGTATCAGGAATATTTTGGTTATAAACTCAAGAGAACATATGCTCTAAAAGAAAAACAAAATGCAGATGTTATATACACAGACTTTGCAAAAGCCTTTGATAAGTGTGACCATGGTGTGATAGCACACAAAATGCGTGATAAAGGAATAACAGGAAAAGTTGGTAGATGGATCTATAATTTCCTAACAAGTAGAACACAAAGAGTAGTAGTCAACAGAGTAAAGTCGGAGGCAGCTACTGTGAAAAGCTCTGTTCCACAAGGCACAGTACTCGCTCCCATCCTGTTCCTCATCCTCATATCGGAATAGACAGGGATATCAGCCACAGTGCCGTGTCTTCCTTTGCAGATGACACCCGAATCTGCATGACTGTGTCCACCATTGAAGACACTGCAAGACTCCAAGCAGACATAAACCAAATCTTTAAATGGGCTGCAGAAAACAATATAAAGTTCAATGATGAGAAATTTCAATTACTCCGATATGGAAAACGTGAGAAAATTATGGAAAACGTGAGAAAATTAAAACCTCATCGGGGTATAAAACAAATTCCAACCACACAATAGAGCGAAAAACTAACGTCAAAGACCTGAGAGTGATCATGACAGAGGATCTCACCTTCAAGAACCATAACACTGTAGCAATCGCATCTGCCAGAAAAATGTCAGGATGGATAATGAGAACCTTCAAAACCAGGGATGCCAAGCCCATGTTGACACTTTTCAAGGGGGGCTCCTTCTCGCGGTAAAGAGGCTATCGGTCTGAGGAATTGGACCTCTTGGTCTTCTTCCTCAGACCGAACCTAATTACCCCTCAATACCCCCTCCCCTTTCCCATCTTCCCCATCCTCCCTTTTCCCTTTCCTCCTCCTCCTCATCCCTCCCTTATTTCTTTTCCATTTTTACCCTGGGAGCTTCTCTCCACAGGCTTTCTAGTTCCTAGGTAGGGGGAAGGGTACTGTGGTCCAATCCCATTCCGTTGAGGTTCTCGGTGGTGGTGTAGTTTGCCGTGGAATCTGGATCACCTAGGGATGTCCCGATCCCTCTCCGGTCTCTCGGGGGGTGGCCTTGGGTATCTTTCGGGCGACGGGTGTATCTCTGGAGGCCACCTTTCGGATTCCAGGGGTGGTGGCCAAAGGTGGTATGCTTTGTGGCGGATATCCGGCCGCCCTCTCTTTTGTCCGCTGAGGTGGCTCGGTAGATGTGAGGTTGCTATCCCGGATTGCTGGTTTACTGGCATGAAGGGTAGGGTATGGCACGGGTTCCATGCAGCATCTGCACTACTTGCAGTGTTGAGGTCCTCTTGGGCGCGGAGGGGGATTTACGCCCCTTTCATTCCTCCTAGGAGCTATTCCTCCTATTTCTTAAAAACAAAAAGAAAGAAGTAACCTAACCATGGATGCCCTAATCTGTGAACCTACCCCCGGGCCCCTTGATACCGCACCTAGTTCTGACCCTACCTCGTTAATGGACGACTCTTCGGACAACCCTAATACCCCTGTACCTCTTGCTGGTGTTGGTTCGTCACCTGCTTCAGGTACCGGTTCGTCACCTGCTTCAGGTACCAGGGACCCGACTGGCCCTTTCGATACATCTGACCTTCGCTATTCTCTGACCTTGATTCCGGCTTCTCCCTCGATGGTGCGGCAATTTTCGAATCGCTCGCCCGTCTCCCATCGGACCACCCCCGGTCCCACACCCAAACAACCAGGACCCACACATGATGATTCGACACTTCCTTCTCGTTCGTCTCAGAAACAACCAGCTCGTCATGCACTCCCCTTAAACTCTCTGTTTCAAACTACTCAATGGACAAAGTTTTTTACTCTGTGACCGACTTCTCCTAATACCTATCTTTCAGACCATAGTATTGGTAAGGCTCTGCTACGCAATGTTGGTAAAGACATTTCATTTCACGCTCTCAAGAGCGGTACTCGCATCATCATGGTCCAGAATGCTAGCCAAGCTCGCGATCTTTCTCTTCTTACAACCATAGATACTGCTCCTGTTACTATTGACAAGCACCATTTCCCTTTTGTTGTGGTTCTGTCATTTTGACCCACACCATTGTCCAACGGAATTTCCAGACATGTGGTGATGACATTTT
>WNWK01040307.1:0-17039 GCA_009830355.1 Cherax destructor | reverse complement strand
AGAGAGAAGAGAGAGAGAGAGAGAACGAGAGAGAGAGAGAGAACGAGAGAGAGAGAGAGAACGAGAGAGAGAGAGAACAGAGAGAGAGAGAGAATGAGAACGAGAGAGAGAGAGAGAGAGAACGAGAGAGAGAGAGAGAACGAGAGAGAGAGAGAGAACGAGAGAGAGAGAGAACGAGAGAGAGAGAGAGAACGAGAGAGAGAGAGAGAACGAGAGAGAGAGAGAGAACGAGAGAGAGAGAGAGAAACGAGAGAGAGAGAGAGAACGAGAGAGAGAGAGAGAACGAGAGAGAGAGAGAACGAGAGAGAGAGAGAACGAGAGAGAGAGAGAAACGAGAGAGAAAAGGAGAACGAGGAGAGAGAGAGAACGAGAGAGAGAGAGAACGAGAGAGAGAGAACGAGAGAGAGAGAGAAGAGAAGAGAGAGAACGAGAGAGAGAGAGAGAACGAGAGAGAGAGAGAACGAGAGAGAGAGAAAACAGAGAGAGAGAGAGAACGAGAGAGAGAGAACGAGAGAGAGAGAGAGAGAACGAGAGAGAGAGAGAGAACGAGAGAGAGAGAGAGAGAACGAGAGAGAGAGAGAAACGAGAGAGAGAGAGAGAGAAGAGAGAGAGAAAGAGAACGAGAGAGAAGAGAGAGAGAAGAGAGAGAGAGTGAGAGAGAACGAGAGAGAGAGAGAGAGAGAAACGAGAGAGAGAGAGAGAGAACGAGAGAGAGAGAGAGAACGAGAGAGAGAGAGAGAACGAGAGAGAGAGAGAACGAGAGAGAGAGAGAGAAACGAGAGAGAGAGAGAGAGAGAACGAGAGAGAGAGGAGAGAAACGAGAGAGAGAGAGAGAAACGAGAGAGAGAGAGAGAACGAGAGAGAGAGAGAAGAACGAGAGAGAGAGAGAACGAGAGAGAGAGAAACGAGAGAGAGAGAGAGAACGAGAGAGAGAGAGAGAACGAGAGAGAGAGAGAGAACGAGAGAGAGAGAGAGAGAACGAGAGAGAGAGAGAGAACGAGAGAGAGAGAGAGAACGAGAGAGAGAGAGAGAACGAGAGAGATAGAGAGAACGAGAGAGAGGACAGAGCCGCAGAGTACTATGTAAACAAACGAGACGAACGCGTCTGGTTATGGTTCATACAAACACCTTACATTGTGTACAAGTTGTCTCCACAGTGGTAAAGTAGAATAAATTAAGAGCAACACTTCCATTATCATGTAACATCATTTTTAGAAGGAATGATGCTCTGACAAGTTAGTACAGAACAATAAATAAGAACATAAGAACATAAAAAAAGGAACACTGCAGCAGGCCTACTGACCCATGAAAGGCAGGTCCATCCCCTCCTGGCTTAGACCTGAGTACCTGGAGTTAACCCTCTCCAGGTAAACTCCAGGTAGTCAGGTCACCTCCACTTAAGGAGCACGGCATAAGACCTAGTAGCACAAGCTAGTCAGGTCCAACTCACACCCACTCGTGTATTTTTCTAACCTATTTTTAAAACTACACAACGCCTTAGCTTTCTATGACAGTACTTGGGAGTTTGTTCCACTCATCCACAACTCTATTACCAAACCAGTGCTTTCCTATATCCTTCCTGAATCTGAACTTTTCCAACTTGAAACCATTGCTGCGAGTCCTGTCTTGGCTGGATATTTTCGGCACCCTATTTACATCCCCTTTATTTATTCCTGTTTTCCATTTATACACCTCAATCATCTCCCCCCTAATTCTACGCCTTTCTAGAGAGAGTAGATTCAGGGCCCTCAGTCTGTCCTCATAGGGAAGATTTCTGATACATGGGATCAACTTTGTCATCCTCCTCTGTATGTTTTCCAGTGCATTTATATCCATTCTGTAATACAGTGACCAGAACTGTGAAGCATAATCTAAATGAGGCCTAACCAAGGATAAATAGAGTTGAAGAACAACCTGATAACTTCATTATTTATACGTCTTGATATGAAGCCAAGGATTCTGTTAGCTATATTGTGAAGACTTATGCAGTGTTGTCTTGGTTTCAGATTACTGCTAACCAGAACTCCTAAATCCTTTTCATAATCAAAGTATTAACCCTTTGACTGTTGCAACCCCTAATCCTGAGTGCTCTCCTGTTGTCGCAAAATTTAAAAAAAAAAAATTATTTTTCTTATGAAATGATAGAATCATTTCCCGGTGGTAATGACACCAAAAGTTTGAAATTTGATTGAAAACTTACGGAGTTACGCCTCGCGGTTGGTGATCTCGGCGATATATACGCATCGGCAATTTCGCCACTTTGAGCCCTATTTTCGGCCAATTCCATTGTTCCAGTCGACCAAACTCATAGCTATTTCTTTAGAACTCCATTTGTTCTATCGATTGAGTACAAGAAACCACCAATTTACCGATTTCAACTTCCCAATAAGATGAGTCAGAAATTGGCAATTTGGCCAATTTCATGAAAATAAAAAGTTGTCAATTTCAAAATAGGGTCCAGAATAAACAATGCAGACATTCCTGGCACTAAAATAAGATGTTATCTGTTCATTAGTCACATCTTTAGGCCCCTCTTATATTACTCTTGCTTTCTATCTTGAAGATTTTACTCGTTATGCAGACTATTGCATTATTGTAAAGATGGTATAAATAATATCAGTGCACTTGTGAAAGAATATTAGACTCACAAATTGATGTGTATTGACGCATGGCGTGATTTGTTTACTCTTGAACATTTGCAAAAATCGAACATTTCCCCTACTTTGAGCTCAATTTCAAGGTCGTTTTCATCATGAAACTAATCAAAATCATCTATATTTCTGTAATATGTTTTCCATTCTATCAAATGAGACCATAAAAAAGAGAATACAACCATAAATACTATACGAAAATACACCTCGAAGACGGCGTTTTAATCCAAAAAAACGGTCGCAGTTTTTTTCTCATTATGCACTGCGTGCTGCAGGATTTTTTTTATACAGCGCACACTGACCACACAGACCCATTCTCTCACAAGTGGGCCTACCAGCTTTCTCCCGCTTGATTTGAAGCCACTAGAATTTATGAGTACAGTGGTACCCCGGTTTACGATGGTCCCCAAACTCACCCTTTTATGTAAGTTTATTTTTTTAAATGCTTTTGTAAGTGTAATTTTGGGGGTCTAAAAGGACTAGTCTATTTTACAACATTTCTTAAGGAGATAAATTCGTTTGGTAATGGCACTTGAACAGCATTCTGGAATGAAAAAATATCGTAAACCGGGGTACCACTGTATATATATGTCCAAAACAGTGGCTCGTAAGACGTATATATATGACCGAAACAGTCAAAGGGTTAAGTGGCAAATTATTTTCCTCGAGATATTTCTTCACACTGGGGCCAAACACTTCATAAAACCAGTCCAAGAAAATTTCCCTAGTGACCCATGCCTTATTGCTAGACTTCCACATCACACACAAATTAGACTTAGCATTAGCACACAACATCAGAGTTAGCCTGTCTTTCATAGGCTTGTGTCCTGGGAGTGCCTTTTCCTCCTGTGTAATGAAGGTACTGTTTGGCATTTTCTTCCAAAACAGGCCTGTTTCGTCACAATTGAACACTTGTTGGGGTTGGAATTGTTCAGCCTCTATGTACCCCTTGGGATCCCTGTATCTGTACCATATGGTACCCTGTACCATATGATACCCTGTTCCATAAGGTACCCTGTACCATATGATACCCTGTTCCATAAGGTACCCTGTACCATATGATACCCTGTTCCATAAGGTATCCTGTACCATATGATACCCTGTACTATGGTATATCGTACCATATGGTACATTGTAGCATATCGTACATTGCACCATATGATACATTGTACATAATAACAAAAGGCACATACCGTGACTGACTACACACATAATAGGAACGCGTTCCCGATTGACCATTTACAAAGTCACATAACGTGCGTAACTCCCTTTATATGTCATACATTGACTATGGTTCCATTTACTATATGGTACATTGCACCATATGATACATTGTTCCATATGATACATTGTACTAATACATTGTACCATATGGTACCATTGTACCATATGGTACTATATGGTACCATTGTACCATATGGTACTATATGGTACCATTGTATTCATCACAATACCGCACTAATATTTTCATCATTATTTTGTTTACAATAAACTTGTAAACAAGTTTTGTAAGCAATATAATGATAAAGAAATTAGTGCGGTTATTGTGTTGAATACAATGAGTGTATAATTATACATTATATTGGTCTCACAGGCCACAAAAGTTACTGGAAAAAAAAATATTAGAAAAGAAAAGAAAAAAGTAACAAAAACGTAAAATAAAAAAATGCGACTTTACGGAAGTCGCCAATGTTGCCGCCACCCGGTCATTGAGGGTCAACTTCATGCCTCTATATCTCGGAAACTACTGATCGGAAATTATTTTTTTTGTTTCATTACCTTCACAAAATTATCTTTAATTCTGTAAGAATTTTTTTTTTTTTTTTTTTAAATTCTTGGACACTGGTGCACCCCTTCCAAAAATGGCCTTGGACCCTGAAAGGGTTAATCATAACACCATCCCCCAAGCATCTCCAAGCCACATGGCCCACCTGCCACAATTAACACTTTTCCTCAACATTACTTTTACTCTGTGTCTTGACACACTGTAAATCACAGGTTATGATGGATGCATAACTTTAATATATAACTCTTACCTCTGGCACATACATTCTGCCCAAACAAGGATAAAAGAGAGCCATATCCCCAACCAAAACAAATTACTGTCGTCTTGCACATTCCACATGCACCCACAATAATTGTTTTTCTCATACACCTTTTTACTTTTTACAAAGAGAAATACAACTTTATAAACTACTTATTTAAATGTGTGTGTTTGTGTGTATACTACAACCTATTATATTGAGAAAATCAGGCTTGATTCAGCTTCTCTCAGTTCTAAGAGTGGCCTGCTCCTAGGACTTATTAAGCAGTAATTGTGATTAATTCAATATAATTAGGTATTCCTGTGTAATTGTTACTTAAATACATCAATACATGTTGGGTCCTATAGCCCCATAACACTCTCGCCACTGCCTCTCACCACTGCTTCCACCACGGCCTCTACCACCACTGCCTCCACTACCACTGCCTCTCGCCACTGCCTCTCACCACTGCCTCTCACCACTGCCTCTCACCACTGCCTCTCACCACTGCCTCTACCACCACTGCCTCTACCACCACTGCCTCTACCACCACTGCCTCGCACTTAATGAACAAACTCCAAACAATTATAATTAAGTGTGAAATGTCTGGATGAGCGTGCAGGGTATTGTTCTATCGAGTGTAAACAATGTGGGACTGGCTCTCCACGCCTGTGCGGTGAGGCACCCAAGCGCCTGGGCGGACAGATCATGGACGCACTTGTTCAAATCGCGATATTTTGTTCGCATGGCGATGTCGATTTTCTTGTTCTAATGACGATATGTTCTCTTGCCGAGCCGTTCGAATAGTGGGAGTCCACTGTACCTTTTACTCTCACTGTAGCTACAACTAAAAAAATTATCTGATATATCTGTGGCCCCTCTATAAACATGCGCATTCTGAAGTCTACTCAACAGTCTACCAATATGTAATAATAATAATAATAATAATAATATTTTTATTTCTATGCATGTTACAAGTGTACAATGTTATTGGTAGTTACAATTATAAAACTGTAATACAAGGAGAGCCACTGGCATGCCATGGCATTAGGGGCAGTTTATTCTAGAGACTTATTCACTAAGTACTTAATGCTAAAGAAATTGATTGAGTTTATTCTAGTTCTGTATTATTTAAATTATAATATGGTTATACATACTATTAAAAGACAATACAAGAGAAATTGGTTGAGTTTCATCTAGTTGTATAATTTATTTCAAGTTACAGTATGTTGATGCTATACTAGTATAATAACAATACTAGAATTTTTTTTAGAGTTTCTTCTAGATATATATTTTATTTCACATTAAGAAAATGATGTTACTATAAGATTTTAAATGACAATATGATGATATGAAATTGCAACAAGTGTTAAGGAGGATGAACATATCAAATTGAGATCATCTTAAGTAAAATAATATTGGGTTTGAAAGTTTGTTACAGTATGAGTATTTAGTATAGGGTGAGTAGGTGATTTTTGAGAAGTCTTGAATTGATTTTCCGACAAGGTTAACTTGATATTTACTGGTAATGAATTCCAGATTCTGGGGCCCTTTATGTGCATAGAATTTTTACATTGGTTAGTATGGACTCGGGGTATGTCAAATAGTGATCTGTGTCTTGTGTCATGTTCGTGGGACCTATTAAAGTTGTTGAGGAGAATTCTGAGCGCAGGGTTGATATTAGCATGTAGAGTTTTATGTATGTAGAAGGCACATGAATAGGTATGAATATTTTTTATGGTGAGTAGTTTTAAGGTTCTGAATATAGGTGGAGTATGCTGTCTAGAGTGGGAATTTGTTATCATCCTGACTGCAGCCTTTTGCTGGGTTATGAGTGGTCTAAGGTGATTTAATGTTGTTGAGCCCCATGCACAGATTCCATAGGTGAGATAAGGGTAGATAAGAGAATGATATAGTGCAATGAGAGCTGGTTGTGGCACATAATAGCGTATCTTAGATAATACACCTACTGTCCTTGAGATTTTCTTGGAAATTTGTTGTATGTGTGTTTGGAATTTAAGACTACTGTCAAGGTGGATTCCTAGGAATTTTCCCTCTGTGAGCCTTGTGATGGGTGAACCATTTAGCGTTATGTTAAGTGGAACATTTGCAGCTTTGTTTCCAAACTGAATGTAGTAGGTCTTGTCCGTATTGAGAGTAAGCTTATTTGTCATCATCCATGTTGATATTTTCTGTAATTCGGCATTAACTGTGTTGGCTAGTACGACTGGATTTGGGTGAGAGAAGACATATGTTGTGTCATCTGCAAACAAAATGGGTTTGAGTAGTTGTGATGCATTCGGTAGGTCATTTATGTAAATGAGGAATAGGAGTGGCCCCAGGACACTACCTTGAGGGACACCGACTGTAATTTGTTGTGTGGAAGAGTTCTCTCCATTTGTGTCACGTACTGACTCTATTGCTAAGGTACGACTTTAGGTAGTTGAGGGGTGCCCCTAATACCATAGTGCGCTAATTTTGTGAGCAATAAATCATGGTCGACTGTATCAAATGCTTTGCGTAGGTCTATGAAGATTCCCAGCGGAACTTCTTTCTTCTCATGTGCGGTGTATATTAACTCTAGCATGTGTGTTATAGCATCGTTTGTGCTCTTGTTGGGAATGAATCCAAATTGACAGGGGTTTAGTACATTGTGTGAGACGAGGTAGGAATAGATCTGTTTATGAATTAATTTTTCGAAGATTTTAGAAAGCAGTGGTAAATTTGAGATTGGTCTATAATTGTTCAAGTCAGTTTGGTCACCTCCTTTGTGGATCGGGGTGACCCTAGCTATTTTGAGAACTGATGGGAAGGTTGAAGATTCAATGGATTTATTGAATAATGCTGCTATAATTGGTGACAGTACATGTGTAGCTTTTTTGTACATAAAGGGTGGTAAGCTGTTTATGTCTCCTGCTTTGTTTTTAAGGGTGTTGATTATGAGCGAGACTTCAATTGAGTTGGTAGGAGCTAGGAATAGTGTATCTGGGTAGGTGTTGGTGAGGTAGTCTGTTGGACGAGTGTTTGAGCTTGGGATTTTACTCGCGAGATTCTTTCCTATGGTGGAGAAGAAAACATTAAGTCTGTTTGCTGTCTCAGTTGGTGAGAGTAGGGGTTCGTCTGTTTTTGATAATTTGATGGTATTGTTCGTGGATATCTTTTTTTTTATTTTTTTTTATTATTAACACATCGGCCGATTTCCACCAAGGCAGGGTGGCCCGAAAAAGAAAAACTTTCATCATCATTCACTCCATCACTGTCTTGCCAGAAGGGTGCTTTACACTACAGTTATAAAACTGCAACATTAACACCCCTCCTTCAGAGTGCCGGCACTGTACTTCCCATCTCCAGAACTCAAGTCCGGCCTGCCGGTTTCCCTGAATCCCTTCATAAATGTTACTTTGCTCACACTCCAACAGCACGTCAAGTATTAAAACCATATGCCTCCATTCACTCCTATCAAATACGCTCACACATGCTTGCTGGAAGTCCAAGCCCTCGCACACAAAACTACCTTTACCCCTCCCTCCAACCTTTCCTAGGCCGACCCTACCCTGCCTTCCCTCCACTACAGATTTATACACTCTCGAAGTCACTCTGTCTCGTTCCATTCTCTCTACATGTCCAAACCACCTCAACAACCCCTCCTCAGCTCTCTGGACAATCGTTTTGGTAATCCCGCACCTCCTCCTAATTTCCAAACTCTGAATTCTCTGCATTATATTCACACCACACATTGACCTCAGACATGACATCTCCACTGCCTCCAGCCTTCTCCTCGTTGCAACATTCATCACCCATGCTTCACACCCATATAAGAGTGTTGGTATAACTATACTCTCATACATTCCCTCTTTACTTCCATGGACAAGGTTCTTTGTCTCCACAGACTCCGAAGTGCTCCACTCACCCTTTTCCCTCATCAATTCTATGATTCACCTCATCCTTCATAGACCCATCCGCCGACATGTCCACTCCCAAATATCTGAATACATTCACCTCCTCCATACTCTCTCCCTCCAATCTGATATCCAATCTTTCGTCACCTATTCTTTTTGTTATCCTCATCACCTTACTCTTTCCTATATTCACTTTCAATTTTCTTCTTTTACACACCCTACCAAATTCATCCACCAACCTCTGCAGCTTCTCTTCAGAATCTCCCAAAAGCACAGTGTCATCAGCAAAAAGCAACTGTGACAACTCCCACTTTGTATTTGCTTCTTTATCTTTTAGCCCAACACCTCTTGCCAAGACCCTCGCATTCACTTCTCTTACAACCCCATCTATAAATATATTGAACAACCACGGTGACATCACACATCCTTGTCTAAGGCCCACTTTTACTGGGAAATAGCCCCCTTTCCCCTCCTACACACTCTAACCTGAGCCTCACTATCCTCATAAAAACTCTTCACTGCTTTCAGTAACCTTCCTCCTATTCCATACACCTGCAACATCTGCCACATTGCCCCCTATCTACCCTATCATACGCCTTTTCCAAATCCATAAATGCCACAAAAACATCTTTACCCTTATCCAAATACTGTTCACCTATATGTTTCACTGTAAACACTTGGTCTACACACCCCTACCTTTCCTAAAGCCCCTTGTTCATCTGCTATCCTGCTTTCTGTTTTACTCTTAATTCTTTCAATAATAACTCTACCATACACTTTACCAGGTACACTCAACAGACTTATTCCCTATAATTTTTGCACTCTCTTTGTCCCCTTTGCCTTTATACAAAGGAACAATACACGCTCTCTGCCAATCCCTAGGTACCTTACCCTCTTCCATACATTTATTAAATAATAGCACCAACCACTCCAAAATTATATCCCCACCTGCTTTTAACATTTCTATCTATATCCCATCAATCCCAGCTGCCTTACCCCTTTCATTCTACCCACTGCCTCACGAACTTCCCTACACCCACAACTGGCTCTTCCACACTCCTACAAGATGTTATTCCTCCTTGCCCTACACACGAAATCACAGCTTCCCTGTCTTCATCAACATTTAACAAATCCTCAAAATATTCTCTCCATCTTCCCGATACCTCTAACTCTCCATTTAATAACTCTCCTCTCCTATTTTTAACTGTCAAATCCATTTGTTCTCTAGGCTTCCTCAACTTATTAATCTCATTCCAAAACTTTTTCTTATTTTCAACAAAATTTGCTGATAACATCTCACCCACTCTCTCATCTGCTCTCTTTTACATTGCTTCACCACTCTTTAACCTCTTTAACCTCTTTTTCTCTCCATATACTCTTCCCTCCTTGCATCACTTCTACTTTGTAAAACCTCTCATATGCTAACTTTTTCTCCCTTACTACTCTCTTTACATCATCATTCCACCAATCGCTCCTCTTCCCTCCCGCACCCACTCGCCTGTAACCACAAACTTCTGCTGAACACTCTAACACTACATTTTTAAATCTACCCCATACATTTTCGACCCCATTGCCTACACTCTCACTAGCCCATCTATCCTCCAATAGTTGTTTATATCTTACCCTAACTGCCTCCTCTTTTAGTTTATAAACCTTCACCTCTCTTTACTTACTGATTCTATTTTCCTTGTATCCCATCTACCTTTTACTCCCACTGTAGCTATAACTAAAAAGTGATCTGATATATCTGTAGCCCTCTATAAACATGTACATCCTGAAGTCTACTCAACAGTCTTTTATCTACAAATACATAGTCCAACAAACTACTGTCATTACGCCCTACATCATATCTTGTATACTTATTTATCCTCTTTTTCTTAAAATATGTATTACTTATAACTAAACCCCTTTCTATACAAAGTTCAATCAAAAGGCTCCCATTATCATTTACACCTGGCACCCCAAACTTACCTACTACACCCTCTCTGCATGTTTCTCCCACTTTAGCATTTAGGTCCCCTACCACAATTACTCTCTCATTTGGTTCAAAAGTTCCTATACATTCGCTTAACATCTCCAAAAATCTCTCTCTCTCCTCTACACTCCTCTCTTCTCCAGGTGCATACACGCTTATTATGACCCACTTTTCGCATCCGACCCTTATTTTAATCCACATAATCCTTGAATTTACACATTTATATTCCCTCTTTTCCTTCCATAACTGATTCTTCAACATTATTGCTACCCCTTCCTTAGCTCTAACTCTCTCAGATACTCCTGACTTAATCCCATTTATTTCTCCCCACTGCAACTCGCCTACCCCCTTCAGCTTTGTTTCGCTTAGGGCCAGGACATCCAACTTCTTTTCATTCATAACATCGGCAATCATCTCTTTCTTATCATCCGCACTACATCCACGCACATTCAGACAACCCAATTTTATGAAGTTTTTCTTCTTCTCGTTTTTAGTAGATATCTTTTTATTTCCTAGAATTGTAGATAGGGTTTTCCAGGTCTTTTTCATATCACCTTTACGGTCTGGAGTCTGTTCTCATTATACAATTTTTGGACCTTCTTATCAGGCTAGTAAGGATTGATGAGTAGCGTTTGGATTGTTCTCTGGTTATTAGACCCCTTCTATATTGTTTTTCATATTGGTGCCTCTTATTTATGGATTTAAGGATGCTGGGTGTTAGCCAGGGATTGTTAAGTCTCTTAGCTGTGATCTGTTTAGTTTTTTCGGGCAATGTCTGTTATAGAGGGTATGTGTTTTTTAAGAAAGTTCTTGATGCATTCATTAGTATCTGAATGTGTTTCCAATTCATTAAGCCAGTCAATGTTCGTCATAGCTGATATAAAATTATTAACAGCAGACTCATTATGTAGTCTGAAGGTAACTTTTGCAATTTCTTGGGGCAGAATGCCTAGGTTAGTTATGAGAAAGGTAGGGTAGTGGTCTGTGGTGTTTTCTGTGATTATGCCTGATTTTAGAGGAGATATTGTGTTAGTCCAGATGTGGTCTAGTAACGAGGTACTATTATCGGAGATTCTTGTAGGTTTTGATATTGTTGGTAGTAATAAGCAGTTGCTCATAGTGTTTGTGAACAAACTACTGTCATTACGCCCTACATCATATCTTGTATACTTATTTATCCTCTTTTTCTTAAAATATGTATTACCTATAACTAAACCCCTTTCTATACAAAGTTCAATCAAAGGGCTCCCATTATCATTTACACCTGGCATCCCAAACTTACCTATCACACCCTCTCTAAGTGTTTCTCCTACTTTAGCATTTAGGTCCCCTACCACAATATCAGCAACAACAAGACTCCATGTTGCCGTCAGGTGAGCATCCAGCACCAACTTTGCGGTCTTATAACTACTGACCCTAAATTTTTTTATCCTATTACATGTAGAAAAATGCCCCTTTTTTTTCAAAATACAACGGACCCCTGGTGTTCATAGTCATTGGAGTTCGTAAAATTCGTAGTTAGTAACATTTTTTCGTAAAAATATTGGTTCGGTGATCGTAGATCTGCTCGGAGATCGTAATTCATCCCGGACGTGTATGCATGGCCCGCGCGGCCCGACACTCCATTTAGAGTCAGTGTGTCATTGTTTACCAGCGAGTGATGGTCACCCACACGTTCATACCATACATTTTGTCATTATTCCATTCTTTTTAGTGCTTGCAACTGCTAAATAAGCCACCATGGGCCCAAAGAAAGCTCCTAGTGCCAGCCCTGTGGTAAAGAAGGTCAGAAACATGGTAGAACTGAAAAAAGAGATCATTGCAAAATATGAAAGTGGAGTACGTGTCGCCGAGCTGGCCAGGCTGTATGGCAAAGCCCATACAACCATCACTTCCATCGTGGCCAAGGGAAATGAAATCAAGGAAGCTGTTGTTGCGAAAGGTGCAAGCAAGTATGGTCACAAAACAGAGATCGCAAATACTGGAAGATGTGGAGACTTTGTTGTTGGTGTGGATCACCGAGAAAGAATTAGCAGGAAATAGTGTTACGCAGGCGATAATATCTGAAAAAGCAAGGCAGTTGCACGGTTATCTCATCAAGAAAATGCCTGCAATAAGTGCGGAAGTGAGCGAATTTAAAGCCAGCAAAGGCTGGTTTGACAGATTTAAGAAGCGTAGTGGCATACACAGTGTGATAAGGCATGGTGAGGCTGCCAGTTCTGACAAATGTGCGGCTGAAAAGTATGTGGAAGAATTTCAGGAATATGTAGAGGCTGAAGGATTCGTCCCCCAACAAATGTTCAATTGTGACGAAACAGTCCTGTTTTGGAAGAAAATGCCAAACAGGACCTACATTACAGAGGAGGAAAAGGCAGTGTCAGGACACAAGCCTATGAAAGACAGGCTAACTCTTATGTTGTGTAGTAATGCTAGTGGGGATTTCAAAGTGAAGCCTTTACTCGTGTATCACTCTGAAAATCCCAGAGTGTTCAAGAAATACAGTGTTGCCAAGGCTAATTTGTGTGTGATATGGAAGGCTAACACTAAGGCATGGGTCACGAGGGAAATTTTCCTTGATTGGTTCAATGAAGTGTTTGGCCCCAGTGTGAAGAAATACCTCCTGGAAAATAAATTGGATCTCAAGTGCCTCCTGGTAATGGACAATGCTCCTGGTCATCCTCGAGACTTGGAATTGCAAATTGTTGAGGAGTTTCGTTTCATCACAGTGAAGTTCTTGCCCCCTAATACCACTCCTCTCCAGCCCATGGACCAGCATGTCATTTGTAACTTCAAAAAACTGTACTCCAAAGCAATGTTTCAAAGGTGCTTTGACATAACCTCAGACACTCATTTGACCCTAAGAGAGTTCTGGAAAGATCACTTCAATATCCTCCATTGCATAAACCATATAGGGAAGGCTTGGGAGGAAGTGAGCTCCAGGACTTTGAACTCTGCTTGGAAAAAATGTGTGCAGACTGTCGAAGAGAGGGATTTTGAAGGGTCCTGACCCTCAGGACCCTGAGCCAGTTGTGGAAAAAATTGTGGCACTGGGGAAGTCCATGGGGTTGGAGGTTAGTAGCGAGGATGTGGAAGAGTTGATGGAGGACTACAACGAAGAGCTAACCACTGCAGATCTGCAAGAGCTTCATCTGCAACGGCAACAGACCACAGCTCGGGAAATTGCTTCAGAGGAGGAAGAGAGATGGAAGACGTTGCCTTCTTCAAAGATTAAGGAGATTTGTGCCAAGTGGACTGATGTGCAAAGATTTATGGATGATTTTCACCCTAACAAAGCTGTTGCAGGCCGTGTTCGCAACATGTACAATGACAATGTGATGTCCCATTTCAGGGAAGTTTTAAAGAAACGCCAGACACAGAGCTCCCTGGACAGATATTTTGTGAGACTGGGGTCCAGTGACTCTCAAGCTGGTCCTAGTGGCATTAAAAAACAAAGAAGGAAGTAACCCCGGAAAAGGACTTGGTACCTGAGGTCTTTATGGAAGGGGATTCCCCTTCCAAACAATGAAAAAACTTCCATCCTCTCTCCTCCTCCCGTCTTCCACACATCAACAACTCTTCAATAAAGGTAAGCGACATGTTGTTATACTTTTATTCTTCATGTCTCATTGTTTTCTGTGTAATTTAATGTATATTTAATGCACAATTTTTTTATTTTATTTTAACCCTTAAACTGTCCACACGTAGATATACGTTCGCGTGCGTACTGTTCCGACGTAGATCTACGTTTTTTTCAAATGCTTTTAACCTTGCCACGATAAGCCTGAGTTGCCTAGAGATTAGAGAATGGGTCTGTGCACTCAGTGTGTGCAGTATTATAACATGTGGGAATGACAAACAAAATGCACTCTTCATTTTAAAGAAAAAGAACAATTTATTTTTTTCTCAAAATATTCGGTCAGCTACGCACGTGAACATATATCTACGTGTAGACAGTTTAAGGATTAATACTTTTGGGTGTCTTGAACGGATTAATTGAATTTCCATTATTTCTTATGGGGAAAATGGATTCGGAGTTAGTAATATTCGGTGTTAGTAACGCCCTCTGGAACGGATTAATTACGAACTCCAGGGGTCCACTATATTTGAAGCGCTGGGCGAGAGAACGTAGATCTGTGTTTGGACAGTTAGCGCGTTAAGCTTAATTTGCCGAATAAATATCAGTCTCTATCAATTCAGATAACAATTTCTGAAATCACCACCAGAAATTGTATAAGGAGACCTAAACATGTGGTTCTAGCTGTTGTTACTCTATAACAACAGCAAGTGAAAATGCCTGGTTTTCATTATAATGTTGCACTAGCCAAAATCACCTTATTTTAAGGCCTGTTTTCTACCTTCAAGGGCAAAAATGCCTGTCTAGAAAATAGATATCTTGTAGTTTAGAATCTACTCTTTCTAATGAATTTTTTTAAGAAAATTGGTTGTACTTTTTTTTCCCTTTTGGTTTTTAAAAATGGCCTAAAATTTACGAGGTCTTTGAGGGCGTTTTTAGGTACCATTAGCACAAGAACTAAAAATGTTTGAAGTCTGGTATTTTAGGATTGTCCACTTGGGTAGCTGGCTACAATAATATCATACTAAAATAATGTTTTCTTTTAGAGAATTCAAGATTTAATTTTACATGACAAGATTTTTTGCCTACTTTGGCTTCATTCTGTGAAAAAAGTAAAAGCATGTAAGTTTTAGGACTGCAGTTTTGGGGACAATTTTCAAAATGGGTCCACTTGACATGGAATGATCCGAATGAGACTAAACATCAATCATATCTTCACAATTTCTGATGTAGCCTTATCCCCAGTTGACTTCAAAGAAGCCAGCAACATGCCCATGCATTCTACCCCAGGTCCGGACTTATTTTATTATTTTTATTAACACATCGACCGTTTCCCACCAAGGCAGGGTGGCCCAAAAAGAAAAACTTTCAACATCATTCACTCCATCACTGTCTTGCCAGAGGCATGCTTACACTACAGTTATAAAACTGTAACATTTAACATCCCTCCTTCAGAGTGCAGGCACTGTACTTCCCATCTCCAGGAATCAAGTCCAGCCTGCGGTTTTCCTGAGTCTATTCATAAATGTTACTTTGCTTCCACTCCAACAGCACATCAAGTATTAAAAACCATTTGTCTCCATTCACTCCTATCAAATTCGCTCATGCATGCTTTCCTAGGCCGACCCTACCCCGCCTTCCCTCCACTACAGATTTATACACTCAAAGTCATTCTACTTTGTTCCATCTTCTCTACATGTCCAAACCACCTCAATAACCCTCCTCAGCCCTCTGGATAATAGTCTTGGTAATCCCGCACCTCCTCCTAATTTCCACACTATGAATTCACTGCATTCGTTAGATAATAATGTGCCGCAATTCTTCAATCGTGCAATACCCATAACGTGCAAAATAATCTTGTGCTAAATGACGGTCTACTGTAGCTGTAAATTGGCAGTGATTGCAGTGAATTTTGATTAGCCACATTTTATATTTAAAGTACCAAATAGCTCAATGGTTCTAGTGCCTTATAAATTGTTTTAGAAGACATAATAGAAAGGGGGAAGGCTTGTCATTTTTGTTAAAAGAATCACATCAAGGTACAGTAATAAATAGATGAACTCTCTTAAAACCAAGTGATAGAACAGTGATAGTGATGGAACAAGTGATGGAACAAGTGATGGAACAAGTGATGGAACAAGTGATGGAACAAGTGATGGAACAAGTGATGGAACAAGTGATGGAACAAGTGATGGAACAAGTGATGGAACAAGTGATGGAACAAGTGATGGAACAAGTGATGGAACAAGTGATGGAACAAGTGATGGAACAAGTGATGGAACAAGTGATGGAACAAGTGATGGAACAAGTGATGGAACAAGTGATGGAACAAGTGATGGAACAAGTGATGGAACAAGTGATGGAACAAGTGATGGAACAAGTGATGGAACAAGTGATGGAACAAGTGATGGAACAAGTGATGGAACAAGTGATGGAACAAGTGATGGAACAAGTGATGGAACAAGTGATGGAACAAGTGATGGAACAAGTGATGGAACAAGTGATGGAACAAGTGATGGAACAAGTGATGGAACAAGTGATGGAACAAGTGATGGAACAAGTGATGGAACAAGTGATGGAACAAGTGATGGAACAAGTGATGGAACAAGTGATGGAACAAGTGATGGAACAAGTGATGGAACAAGTGATGGAACAAGTGATGGAACAAGTGATGGAACAAGTGATGGAACAAGTGATGGAACAAGTGATGGAACAAGTGATGGAACAAGTGATGGAACAAGTGATGGAACAAGTGATGAACAAGTGATGGAACAGTGATAGAACAAGTGATGGAACAGTGATAGAACAAGTGATGGAACAGAAATATAATAATAATAATAATAATAATAATAATACTTTATTGAGACATGGTACAGTGATACATGGTTGGGTAGACAAGATACATAGGTATTGATG
>WNWK01040306.1:0-17040 GCA_009830355.1 Cherax destructor | reverse complement strand
AGAGCTTTACCCACTAGGCCACCGGGGGCGTGTGATGGTCTTAACGTGTTAATGTGTGTACTCTCTTCCCCTTCTTCCCAATCAGTCCATTATTATTTCTCATACAGTCCACAACCAATAATAACACCGTACCTATTGGTGTATTCTGCTTCAATTTTTAAAACTGGTCTAGAATAGATGTGGTCTAGAGCGTGTGAAATATCGAAGGTACCCCTTGACTTAACCAGGAGTGGGATAAGTTTTCTCACACGTCTCGGTGGGGTAACTGCAATAAAATATATTGGCGCTCACCTCCCATGGAGATTACTATTTGTATGTGAGTGTTGGTGAAGCCCATACAGGTAGTCTCATCATTCCCCACAACAACAATAGAAGTACATGTTCTCCCAGGATGCCACCCTCACCAGTCCACTAACACCCAGGATGCCAACCACACCAGTCCACTAACACTCAGGATGCTACATACACCAGTTAGTTAGTTAGTTAGTTAGTTACCATTTTGTCCTAGGCACATGTCGATTAGACACTAGACCTGTTGTATATATGTACTCACCTATTTGTACTCACCTATTTGTGGTTGCAGGGGTCGAGTCATAGCTCCTGGCCCCGCCTCTTCAATGATTGATACTAGGTCCTCTCTCTCCTGCTCCATGAGCTTTATCAAACCTAGTCTTAAAACTATGTATGGTTCCTGCCTCCACTATGTCGCTTTCTAAGCTATTCCACTTCCTGACAACTCTATGACTGAAGAAATACTTCCTAACATCCCTTTGACTCATAGGAGTCTTCAACTTCCAATTGTGACCCCTTGTTTCTGTGTCCCCTCTCTGGAACATCTTGTCTCTGTCCACCTTATCTATTCCTTGCAGTATTTTATATGTCGTTATCATGTCTCCCTAACCCTCCTGTCCTCTAGTGTCGTCAGGCCGATTTCCCTTAACCTTTCTTCGTAGGACAATCCCCTTAGCTCTGGGACTAGTCTTGTTGCAAACCTTGCACTTTCTCTAATTTCTTGACGTGCTTGACGAGGTGTGGGTTCCAAACTGGTGCTGCATACTCCAGTATGGGCCTGACGTATATGGTATACAGAGTCTTGAATGACTCCTTAGTGAGGTATTGGAACGCTATTCTTAGGTTTGCCAGCCGCCCGTATGCTGCAGCAGTTATCTGATTGATGTGTGCCTCAGGAGATGTGCTCGGTATTATACTCACCCCAAGATCTTATTCTTTGAGTGAGGTTTGCAGTCTTTGGCCACCTAGACTATACTCTGTCTGCGGTCTTCTTTCCCTTCCCCGATATTCATGACTTTACATTTGGCAGGGTTAAATTCAAGGAGCCAGTTACTGGACCAGGCTTGCAGCCTGTCCAGGTCTCGTTGTAGTCCTGCCTGATCCTCGACTGATTTGATTCTTCTCATTAACTTCACATCATCTGCAAACAGGGACACTTCTGAGTCTATCCCTTCCGTTATGTCATTCACATATACCAAAAACAGTACAGGTCCTAGGACTGACCCTTGTGGAACTCCACTCGTCACAGGTGCCCACTCTGACATCTCGTCACGTACCATGACTCGTTGTTGCCTCCCTGTCAGATATTCTCTGATCCATTGCAGTGCTTTTCCTGTTATGTGTGCCTGATCCTCTAGCTTTTGCATTAATCTCTTGTGAGGAACTGTGTCGAATGCCTTCTTGCAGTCCAAAAAAATGCAGTCTATCCACCCCTCTCTCTCGTGTCTTACTTCTGTTACCTTGTCATAAAACTCCAGTAGGTTTGTGACACAGGATTTTCCTTCCTGAAACCGTGCTGGTTGTCGTTTATAAGCTTGTGTCTTTCTAGGTGCTCCACCACTCTCCTCCTGATGATCTTCTCCATGACTTTGCATACTATACACGTCAATGACACAGGTCTGTAGTTTAATGCCTCGTGTCTGTCTCCTTTCTTAAAAATTGGGACTACATTTGCCATCTTCCAAATGTGTGTGTGTGTGTGTGTGTGTGTGTGTGTGTACGAAACACTTCGAAATGTTTCGGCCCGCCGGGATGAACCCGGGCCCTCCGTGCGTGAAGCAAGAGCGCTAGCCACCATGCCATCTGATGGAAACGTTAGCGAGTTATCTGTGGGTCTTAAGCGGACGGACGCCTTTGTATTGGTATGTACCAGCGTCGTCTCTTAAGTTCAAGTCTGGAAGCTAGTGTTACTTACTGCATATATTGCTTAAGGGATATCCTTTGAAACCAGGGAACTCTGAGGTGCAGGCAGGACACTAATTACCACTTAATTTGCAGGTTAAGACTCTTCCCTTCACATGGTGGTTGGAGGGGGTTATAGCTTAGGACGATTTGGAAGTTTAGGACACATTTCTACTCCATCAAGTAAGTTAAACCTTTTCATATTCATGCATGCAGGGAGGAATTCTTTCGGCTTCAGTTAGCTAGAAATTTGTCCCATAGCCACTTGTAAGTCTGAGAGAAGTGTCTCAGAGTGTCGGTGTCAACAGTGCTTGCCCAGTGCAGCTTACAAGAAGGCAGTCCTAAAACAAGTTTCTACACTAACACCCAGGATGCCACCCTCACCAGTCCACTAACACCCAAGATGCCACCCACACCAGTCCACTATCACCCAAGATGCCACCCACACGAGTCCACTAACATAAATTCATATTCAGGAAGGATATAGGAAAGCACTGGTTTGCTAATAGAGTTGTGGATGAGTGGAACAAACTCCCGAGTACCGTCACAGGGGCTGGGACGTTGTGTAGTTTTAAAAATAGGTTAGATAAATACGTGAGTGGGTGTGGGTGGGTGTTGAAACTTTTTTAGTCACTAAAAGTTCCACAGGGTAAGTGAGCCGTTAGGAGCCTTAAACATACCGTGGATCGGCCCTCGGAGTTTATAAACCCACACACCCAACAAAACATACGCACACTCCAGCTGATGACGGTGACTATTGTGTATATTTTAATTGATAGATTTATCCACCTAGGAACACCTAGGCAAGTTTGTACAGATAGAAACTAATATTAGGATTATTAAGGCAACGTTAGATATTAATACTGTAGCTCTAGCACCCTAATATAGGTAGTTATAGGCCTGAATAGGCAAGTATTAGGTTATGTTAGCTAGAGACAACTGGCAGCCCACTTGAATCTAGGCTGTGTGGTGGTCACAAATTGTGACCTACGTTTCTATCAGACCAGACTCCACACGGAGAAGACGTGCTGTAACACAACAGCATCTCCACGTGACCCAACATCTGTCCTGGGGCCCTGGATGAGATCCCGAAGTACCGTGGAAATCTGCCTCCATCCAGACCCATTACAGTAGGACTAGGCTTTCTTTCTCTCAGTATCTGGCCAGTTTTCTGGGGGAAACGTTAGGGAAGTTATCTGTGGGTCTTAAGCAGACGGACACCTTTGTGTTGGTATGTACCAGCGTCGTCTCTTAAGTTCAGTCTGGAAGCTAGTGTTACTTACTGCATATATTACTCAAGGGACATCCTAGTAACCAGGGAACTCTGAGGTGCAGGCAGGACACTAATTACCCCATCTTTTGCAGACAAAGTTTCTCCACTGCACATGGTGTTGGGAGGGGTTATATATAAGGAAGACCAGGACACATACCCACCCTTTTCTTTCAAGTAAGTAATCCCCCTTCCAGTATTGTGTAGGCAGTGTGGGATTTCCCTTACTGCAATTAGATAGAAATTTGTACCATAGCCACTTGTAAGTCTGAGAGAAGTGTCTCAGAGTGTCGGTGTCAACAGTGCTTGCTCTAAGTGCAACTTACAAGGAGGCAGTCCAAACAAGTTTCTATATTGGTCCTTCGATAACCGAGATGTGGAATAGCTAGTTTAGCAGACACATTAGTCTTAATTAGCTAGGCCACAGTTATGTACCATTCATTTTCAAAGCTAGGTTAGTTTTCACACCTAGGCCCAAAGACTTACTCAGGCTAGGTTAAGCTAACTAATCAGAAGTTATTATTTACAGTAATCTACAGGCAGGCCAAATAGGCTAGTTAAGCTGTGAGTTTATTTATTTACAGTGATTACAAGTAAGCCAGGTTAGGAAACTTGCATATTCAATTACTTACAGTGAATTGCAGACAGCCACAGTTAGGGTAGGCCTCTGCAATAATTATAACAGTTATAACAGCTAGGTCAGATTTAACCTAGCTATTATTTACCTTGCAAGCTAGATTCAGGCTAGTTGCACACTAATTTCAACAGATAAAGTTAGGCTAGGTGTTACCTTCACCAGCTAACTACAATAATTGTCTAGGCTGAGTTAAGCCAAAGTTAATTACACAATATTACTTATTTACTGCCTATAATTCGATTTACTGAATTTATTTTGTGATTATCCAAGTGAATTTAATTTACAAAGACTACATATTTTACTATGTGAATTTTATTGTTTTTGACTCATTAAATTTGTGATTTGCTAGCTCAGTCCTGTAACTATTTACTATTGTGTACAGGGAGTTGCTAGGTTAAGCTTTCATAACAACAAGATACATTTTAGTTGGGTTTGAGGGTTTCCAGTGTACATTCTTTCTGAGTTAAGTCAATATATGTATGCAAGTCATCAAGCTTGTTGAGGAGCTTTGGGTCTCACTTATTCTCACCTAATACCGTATCGTACTGTGGGGTGGGTTAATTAAAGTACAAATTAGTGACACGCTCTTAACTAAACCACAACAATGACGAGGGAGAATCCGAGAGTACCTGCCCCATCTCTAAGTCAGCTAAAGCGGTCTATGAGTGCACACAGGAGACGCTTAGTCAAGGCGTGTAAGGAGAGTCAAGATAACAGACAAGATGCAGATATAGATCATGAAGATCTGGAGAAGTGTTTAAAGCTTTTAGAGGAAAGGCTAGCAGACTTTGAGATAACCTACAAAGAGTGTGAGGCAGGAGCCCTTGCAGCAGAGGAATCAGGGGATATTGTACAGGAAATTCAGGAGGACTACGACGAGCATGAGGCTCAATGTAAAGCGGAGATGAAACTCTGCAAAAGGCTAATGAAAACATTGAAGGCTGATGCAGCAGGGGCAACAAATAATAGTACAAGGCACGCAGGCCACCACAGTCCCCCTAGAGTGTTACCCAGATTGCCTACATTGAATTTACGAACATTTGATGGAACTTTGACAGAGTACATTGCTTTCTGGGATCAGTTTAAATCACAGATAGATGACAGGGATGATTTGTCAGATGCCACCAAATTACGTACAGTATTTACGTTCACAACTCAAGGGTAAAGCCCTGGACTTGATCCGGCATTACCAAACCATGGATATTAATTATCAACATGCCAAGGATCAACTAAAGAATGCGTATGGGAACACAGAGGAGATAATGATAGCTATATTTTATCGATTGTCCGATCTTGAGGTTTGCCGTCATGACCGTCAGAGCTTAGAGAAGTTCCAAATCGAAGTTATGAGTTTGACAAATAGTCTCAAAGATCTATATGATTGGGGTGACGCAGAATGGATGGTCAGTCAGACGATTCAGAGGAAACTAGCTAGCACTACAATACACGAGTTACATTTGAAGTATAGGACTAACCGGTTCACAATACAACAGATTGTTGAGGGGTTGAGTGATATCGTGGTTCACCTGAGTATAGGTGAGAGAGAAAGGTCACCACCATCATCACATAAACAAACAGTTAGTTACTCAGAAAACTCGAGAGATAGAACTAAAGCACCCCTCGCTAGGATCGGCACCTATTATGCCCAAGACAGGTCCTCAACCAAGGGGGAAACCACTAAGACGACCAGCACTAAGACATGTGTGTTCTGCGAAGGTGAACACACTAGCACGAGTTGCTCTCGGTATGCAACACTGAGCAGTAGGCGGCAGAGACTAAAGGAGTTGCAGCGATGCTTATTAAGGTGTTGTGGAAGACATGAGGCAGAAGATTGCCAGTCACATCTTTCAGAGTGCTATAATTGCCGGAAAGGTAAGCACAATACTGCACTATGTCACAACAATTTAAGGGAACCCCAGGTTAGTAGGGACGTTTCTCCAGTAGAGATAGAAGGCGAGTCCGAGCCTGAAGTGGTAGCCAGCGTGATTAGTGTGGGCAAAGTCTCTAATCTGAGTGAGAAGCACAGAGCTGCTGCCCTACCTACAGTCATTGCAGGGGTTGTGAACGGGAACAGATCCGAAACAACCCGATTATTCTTCGACTCGGGGGCACAAGTGTCCATGATAACAGAGAAGTTGGCGGATAAGTTAAAGTTGAAGGCCACCGACAAATTTAATGCGACATTGGGAGGTGCTATAAGTCAGGGCCCACCCAAGTCTTATGATGTTGTGGATGTCACTGTTAAATTGGGAGGACATCGCAGAGATATTACAGCTTTGGTAGTAAATACGTTACCTGCGGCTATTACGACCAGAGGTCTTGCAGCAGCAACCAAGCGATTGAAAGACCTTGGTGTGAAGCTGGCAGACCAGGACATTACCACTGACACAGTCAGAAATGTCGGTATACTGGTGGAAGCCAACTATCTAGATGACTTCCTGTCCACACAACGGACTGTTAAGGAAGGAATTGGTTTATACAGATCCCCAGCAGGATATATCATCGGTGGCAGAATTCCTAATGAGTTCCCTGCAACGCCAGGGAGGGGGGAAGCTCACACCACGATAGCTGGGGGAGTAGTGATAATGAATGTTAGTGTACACGACGAACCGCCGGGTAAGCCAAACCAAGTAGGAAGTGACGAACACTTAGCCACCTTGGGGAGACGCTTTTATGGGGTACCTAAAGAGGGAGATAGATTGTCATTAAACCCAGGGAAAATCGTACCAGTGGGAAGAAGGGCTACCGGGGTATATAGGCCACTGGGTGGGAAAGTACAAAGCTGCTCAGACAAGGCTAGACATGTGAAAGACATTAAAGTTAAAGGGAAGGGTGTTAAGATCACCGGAACCCATAAGTTTACACCCCCAGCAATCCACACGGCGGAAACTGGACAGTCGGAGTTAAACCAGAGTCTGCTCGAAGAGAGTGGCCGGACAGCACTCGTGTCCAGGGCCCGCCGTAAGGGCTTGCGGAAGGTGAACTTGACGTAGACTTATCGTCTACCTTCGTCGGCGGGAGGATGTGGAAACTTTTTTAGTCACTAAAAGTTCCACAGGGTAAGTGAGCCGTTAGGAGCCTTAAACATACCGTGGATCGGCCCTCGGAGTTTATAAACCCACACACCCAACAAAACATACGCACACTCCAGCTGATGACGGTGACTATTGTGTATATTTTAATTGATAGATTTATCCACCTAGGAACACCTAGGCAAGTTTGTACAGATAGAAACTAATATTAGGATTATTAAGGCAACGTTAGATATTAATACTGTAGCTCTAGCACCCTAATATAGGTAGTTATAGGCCTGAATAGGCAAGTATTAGGTTATGTTAGCTAGAGACAACTGGCAGCCCACTTGAATCTAGGCTGTGTGGCGGTCACAAATTGTGACCTACGTTCTTACCAGACCAGACTAAACACGGAGAAGACGTGCTGTAACACAACAGCATCCCCACGTGACCCAACATCTTTCCTGGGGCCCTGGAGGAGATCCCGAAGTATCGTGGAAATCTGCCTCCATCCAGACCCATTACAGTAAGACTAGGCTTTCTTTCTCTCAGTATCTGGCCAGTTTTCTGGGGGAAACGTTAGTGAAGTTATCTGTGGGTCTTAAGCAGACGGACGCCTTTGTGTTGGTATGTACCAGCGTCGTCTCTTAAGTTCAGTCTGGAAGATAGTGTTACTTACTGCATATATTACTCAAGGGACATCCTAGTAACCAGGGAACTCTGAGGTGCAGGCAGGACACTAATTACCCCATCTTTTGCAGACAAAGTTTCTCCACTGCACATGGTGTTGGGAGGGGTTATATATAAGGAAGACCAGGACACATACCCACCCTTTTCTTTCAAGTAAGTAATCCCCCTTCCAGTATTGTGTAGGCAGTGTGGGATTCCCCTTACTGCAATTAGATAGAAATTTGTACCATAGCCACTTGTAAGTCTGAGAGAAGTGTCTCAGAGTGTCGGTGTCAACAGTGCTTGCTCTAAGTGCAACTTACAAGGAGGCAGTCCAAACAAGTTTCTATAGTGGGTGTGAGTTGGACCTGACTAGCTTGTGCTAATAGGTATTATGCTGTGCTCCTTACTTAAGCTCCTTACTTACTAGGCGAGTCATTGGTCGAAGCTTGGGAGTGACATGGACCTGCCTCGCATGGGTCAGTAGGCCTGTAGAAGTGTTCTTCTTTTCTTAGATTCTTAACACCCAGGATATGACCCACACCAGTCCACTAACACCAAGGATGCGACCCACACCAGTACAATAACACCCAGGATGTGACTCACAACAGTCCACTAACACCCAGGATGTGACCCACACCAGTCAACTAACACCCAGGATGTGACTCATACTAGTCCACTAACACCCAGAATGTGACCCACACCAGTCCATTAACACCCAGGATGTGATTCACACCAGTCGACTAACACCCAGTATGCGATCCACACCAATCCACTAACACCCAGAAGGTGACTCACACCAGTCCACTTACACCCAGGATGTGACTCACACCAGTCCACTAACACCCAGGATGATCCACTGACCTACCCCAGCATCCATTGATCTACCTCAGCATCCAATGATCTACCCCAGCAGACAGCATCCAGTGATCTACCCCAACATCCAGTGATCTACTCCAGCATTAACTAATCTACCCCAGCATTCACTGATGTACCCCAGCATCCAGTGATCTACCCCAGCATCCAGTGATCTACCCCAGCATCCAGTGATCTACCCCAGCATCCAGTGATCTACCCCAGCATCCAGTGATCTACCCCAGCATCCAGTGATCTACCCCAGCATCCAGTGATCTACCCCAACATCATCTATAGAGGTTCCTCAGTAAATGTTAAATAATCATCTTGGGATACAACCTGATTTCCTCTCCATCTTACAGATGTTTCTCCTCCATTATTGCAACCAGGTAATAATTATACTTAATAATCAAACCATACCACGGGTGGGGTTCGAACCCGCGGTCAGAGTCTCTCAAAACTCCAGACCGTCACGTAAGCCACTAGGCCAGCTAGCTTCAATAAGATTTATCCAACTAGGTATATTTCTACACAATAGGAAGGTTAGCATAGGCACCACTGAGTCCACAAATGCAAGTTTTTACAGACGAATCTCCTGCTACCATGGCCGTGACGAACTCTAGCTCAAGTCCCCTTCAAAGCCAACAACATGACTCACGAAATCGTAATGACACGATTGCAAACAAACCATACCACAGGTGGGGTTCGAACCCGCGGTCAGAGTCTCAATACTCCAGACCGTCGTGTAAGCCACTAGCCCAGCTAGTTTCAATAAGATTCATCCAACTAGGTATATTTCTACACCATAGGAGGAGGAGGAGGTGGGGTTGATTCACCGGGAAGTCACCCGGCCCAGGTCTGTCCCAGATGGCAACCCGGCTCCGGCTCCCTGGCGTTTGAGTATCAGAGACCTATGTCTCCCAAGGGAGGGGGTACCTCTCAGCGGTGGGACCAACTGGTCCCAGGCCTAGCCACATTCGCCAACCAGCACGAGGTATGGAGGTAGATAGATGCCAGCTTCCCTAACGGGAAGGGCATGCTTGCGAGCCGCAGATGGTAGCAAGCTCCAGTCTTGGCACCTACCCTGCCCTAGAAGGGCTAGACATGGTGATCGACACCATAAGAAGGTTAGCATAGGCACCACTGTGTCCACAAATTAATAATTTCAGGAAGAAATAATAAGTATGTCTTGTTGATTCTCCTGGACTCTCCCGGCCCGGGCCTTGTCCAAGTGGTGGCCCGGCCTTGGCTTCCTTTCTCAGGACTATCTCAGACTAACGTCTGCCATGGGAGGAGGTACTTGGTACCTCCTCATCTGTGGGACCAACGGTCCCCAGGCCTAGCCACATTCCCTGCCCTCATGGGGTTCGTAGGGAGAAGCTAGGCGCATCTTTGGTCTGCTATCTTCACCGCCCCAGGGGAGCTAATAGGAATAGCAGTCTTGTGAGCCGCAGGTGAAAGCAAGCTCTGGCTCATGCACCTACCCTGCCCTAGAAAGGCTAGGCATGGTGTCGATCAATACGTATTTAAAATTTATATTTTTTTGTATGTATGTATTATAAATTTATAACCCTAAGGTTTTCAAAATTATAACTTATGGTTTCCAGTAATTTAATAGTTTCTTCTTCTTGTTGATTCGCCGGGACTCTCCCGGCCCGGGCCTTGTCCAAGTGGTGGCCCGGCCTTGGCTCCCTTTCTCGGGAGTATCTCAGACCAACGTCTGCCATGGGAGGAGGTACGTGGGACCTCCTCATCTGTGGGACCAACGGTCCCCAGGCCCAGCCACATTCCCCGATAGCAGTCTCGTGAGCCGCAGGTGAAAGCAAGCTCTAGCTCAGGCACCTACCCTGCCCTAGAAGGATTAGGCATGGTGTTGATTTAATTTAATAGTTTCTTCTTCTTGTTGTTGATTCGCCGGGACTCTCCCGGCCCGGGCCTTGTCCAAGTGGTGGCCCGGCCTTGGCTCCCTTTCTCGGGAGTATCTCAGACTAAAGTCTGCCATGGGAGGAGGTACTTGGGACCTCCTCATCTGTGGGACCAACGGTCCCCAGGCCTAGCCACATTCCCCGCCCTCACGGGGATCGTAGGGAGAAGCTAGGCCCATCTTTGGTCTGCCATCTTCCCTGCCCCAGGGGAGCTAAAGGGAATAGCAGTCTTGTGAGCCGCAGGTGAAAGCAAGCTCTAGCTCAGGCACCTACCCTGCCCTAGAAGGATTAGGCATGGTGTCGATTTAAGTTAATAGTTTTCATCTTAGTTTCCAAATATAAGCAATTAATTTTTTTTTCTTACTTTAATAAGTTATATAAGAGCTTTTTAAGTCCTTCATACTTTCAAATAAGTTTTAAAAGTACAAGAAGACATAAAATTAGGATTTTTTTCTTAAGTGAATAGTAAAAAATATGTTATTGGTTAAGTTCAACGATTAAAAAATAAATATTTTGAAGACTAACTAATATATTTTATTTTATTGAGTCATTTTACCCACATAGTATTTAAATAATTTCCAAAATACCATAAATTTTGAAGTGTCAACAAAGATACAACAACTGGTTTTATTATAGATAACACTGAGAGTTATTGTACAATAATACATGTCAAGTTATTGTCTATCTACCTCCATGCCTTGTGCTGGTGTGGAATATGGCTAGGCCTGGGGACAGTTGGTTCTGCCGTTGAGGGGTATCCCCTCCCATGGGGGACATAGGTCTCTGACACTCCCACGCCAGGGAGCCAGAGCCGGGTCGCCATCTGGTAAAGAACCGAGGCCGGGAGAATTCCGGTGAATCAACACCTCCTCCTCCTTTCTATAATAGTCGATCACCATGCCAGCCCTTCTAAGGCAGGGTAGGTGCCAAAGCTGGAGCTTGCTGCCCTCTGCAGCTTGTAAGCCTGCTCTTCTCGTTAGGGAAGGTGGAAGACCAGAGAGGAGGTGGTGATTCACCGGGAATTCTCTCAACCTGGGTCTTTACAAGATGGTGACCTGGCTCCGGCTCCCTGGCGTGGGAGTGTCAGAGACCTGTCTCCCATCGGCAGGACCAACTGGCCCCAGGCCTAGCCTCATTCTCCACCAGCACAAGGTATGGAGGTAGATAGATGCTAGGCCTCTCTGGTCTGCCACTTTCCCTAACAGGAAGGGCAGGCTTATGAGCTGCAGATGGTAGCAAGCTCCAGCCTTGGCACCTACTCTGTCCTAGAAGGGCTGGGGATGGTGATCGACCAGACCAGAGAGGCCTAGCATCTATCTACCTCCATGCCTTGTGCTGGTGGGGAATGTGGCTATTCCTGGGGCCAGTTGGTCCCGCCAATGAGGGGTACCCCCTCCCATGGGAGACATAGGTCTCTGAGACTTCCACGCCAGGGAGCTGGAACCGTGTCGCCATATGGTAAAGTCCCGGGCCGGGAGAATTCCCGGTGAATCAACACCTCCTCCTCCTCCTATAATACAGTGGACCCCCGAGTTTCGTAAAAACTTCACTCCTGAAGTCTGCTCAAGTGCCATTACCGAACGAATTTACTCCCTTAAGGAAAAATTTCACGTAGGTTAGTCTATTTCAGACCCCCAAAAATACACTTCCACAAGAACTTACAAAATTATACTTACATAATTGCACGATTTCCGGGGTATTCGTTAACCGAGGGTCCACTGTAGACACAACTCCCACAGGCCCACCTATGGTGGGGTACACTCCCACTAGCCCTCCTAGGGCGAGGAACACTCCCACAAGCATTCCTAGGGTGAGGAACATTCCCACGAGCCTTCGTGTGGCAGGGAAGGTGCCAGAGCCGGAGCTTGCTACTACCTGCAGCTCACAAGACTTTTTTGTTTGGACCTTCAGTCAGGAAAAAGCATTTCAAACCTTGAAAGAAAGATTAACTTCTGCTCCAATCTTAAAATTCCCAGATTTTACAAAGCCTTTCTATTTAACCACTGATGCCAGTTCTATAGGCATTGGTGCAGTTCTTGCACAGAAGATTGATAGTAAATACAACGCAGTTGCATTTGCTAGTCGAGTCCTTACAAAGGCTGAAAGGAATTATACAGTAACTGAGCAAGAAGCCTTAGCAATAGTGTGGTCTTTAAAACACTTCCGAGACATAATTTATCAGTACCCCGTCCATGTCTTGACAGATCATGCACCTCTAATACCATTGTTCCAGAATAAACAACCTACTGGAAGACTAGCTAGATGGTCCTTAACTATCCAAGAGTTCAACCCTACCTTTGAACATTTACCTGGCAAGTCAAATGTAGTTGCAGATGCTTTATCGCGTCATGTTAGCGTAGTAACTGCTGATCCTCCGTTTAGTGCTGAGAATGTAAAGAATGCCCAAAGAACAGATCCCTTGTGGCCTGGTGTGACTCGATTCCTGCTACAGGAAGACCTTATTCTTACTGTGAAGCCACCAGCACCTATCAGTGACTTTGTTATGAACCAAGAATTACTGTATCGCATAACCGAGCTGGGAACGCCTAGTAGACGGGCATACCAGTTAGTAATTCCTCAGTCACTAGTAAAAGTAGCTTTACAGCTAATTCACGATGCACCAGGCATTGCACACCCTGGTATGGACCGTTCGATTAAACAAGCAAGATTGAAGTACTTTTGGCCTCGTATGGCAACTGATATTACCGAGTATGTTAAGAAGTGTAGTGTTTGTGTGAAACACAAGGGTAATATCAACGGTCCCAATCCTATCCAGATGTATCCCACTACTAGTGAGCCATGGGAAAGAGTTGCAATAGATCTGCTAACTAATTTTCAATGTACAACGCAAGGCAATAAACATCTGTGTGTGATGGTCGATCATTTCACCAGATATTGTGAGTTAGTTCCTATTCCAGACAAGACTGCCGAGACAGTAGCTAAAGCGTTTAAGGAACGTATAATCTGTAGACACACCACTCCTAAATCCTTAGTATCCGATAATAAAGGTGAATTTTGCAACGAGATTCTAGAAAACCTATGTGCCTTGTATAAGATTACTAAATCTACCATTGTTCCACACCATCCTGCCAGCAATGGTTTAGCAGAAAGAACGAATAAGAAAGTCCTTGACGTCTTAAGAGCTACCATCAATCCCAATAGTGTAACCTGGGATGAAGTCATTCCTGATGTTCAATGTGCCATAAATTCTGCCTTTAACGCTTCAATAGGTGATACCCCTCATTATGCACTGTACGGTGTCGATAAGCGTTTGCCTTATGAGCTGTTATATTCCAATCCGAAACCGACTTACAATCCAGATGATTTCGTAGCAGTTCGTACCAGTCAAGCTCAGAGTGTTTTCAGAAGAATCCGTGAAACACTTCATAAGTCAACAGCAGAATTTACTAGAGTAACTAATACTAAAGCCAAACCGACTAAAGTTCAAGTAGGGTCCAGAGTCATGTTGTTCAACTTTAACAAAACTTCAGCAATGCCTAAATTAGACCAAAAGTTTGTTGGCCCATATCGAGTAGTTGAACATATCAAGGGCAATAAGTATAAAGTTAGAGAACTTAGTACGGGTAAGTGTAAAGAATCACATCTAGATCATATGAAGTTAGTATGTGACGAAGACGAAGCCCCTGACAACCAGACTGTTGTGACTGACAATAATAATCCGTCTGATCCCGTACCTTCAACTTCTAGTAGTGAGTCAGAGGGACAACCTGATTGTCGTTACTCCTTGCGTACACGACAAGTGTTGAGAAACCCCCAAGTATCATTTGTTGATATCAGTGTAGACCCTCCTCAATCAGAAGTTGAGTTACCTACTGTAACAGAGTTTGATCCACCCAGAGATGATAACCATTCTGTATATGTAAATCTTACCCTAGCAGAGTTGGGGTTAAATGTAAATAGACTGTACAATTAGATGATTGAGTTAAGAGAAATTGTCGACTGTGTGTTTTGTTACTAAGTGTTCACTATCTAGAAGTTTTTTTTGTGTGTTCATGTTCCCTGCGAGTTCTGAGCTTTAACAGTTGACCGTGCTAGCCGAGTCTCTCTTTTCTGTTAAAACTTCTTCCTTGTAAATATATTTATTCTTCCTCAGAACCCGCTGAGTGCATGAATACAGATTGATCGATCAAATTTGCAATTGTATTATATATAATCCATTATATCTAGATCCATTAAATTTCTCTTATGTACCATTAACGTAAGAAGTGCGAGAGTAAGATTAATCTTGATCAGTTCAAAGTTATAATGTGTTTGCTATTGTATAGATTCATCCAGTACCACCTGTCTGTTCAGCCTATAGAGTTGTATAGTATGCCGAGACGTCATACGATAACATGGCCGAGCCCGCTGCCACCACTTGTCGCGTGGGTCTTGAGAGAGATATATAGGAGGTCAAAGATACTCCTTGTTGGATGGTTACGGTATATTTACAGTAAGTGAAGGAGAGTCCAGCCACACCGTCTGTCTCGCCTGTAGGTCTAACGTTAGTGAGGGCGTGTGCCTATATGAGACTGTGCACATGCGCTGAGCCTCTGACGTCAGCGGGTACCATGACGTCACACGCAAAGGGACCAGCTGTATAAGTAATAGGAAAGATACACTACACAAGTGTATATATGATACTGACACGACACACCCACACCAGTCCACTATCACAAATTCACATTCAGGTAGGATATAGGAAAGCACTGGTTTGGTAAGAGTTGTGGATGAGTGGAACAAACTCCTAAGTACCGTCATAGAAGACAAAACGTTTTAAAAATAGGTTAGATAAATACTCGAGTGAATGTGGTTTGGTGTGAGTTGGACCTACTAGCTTGTGCTACTAGGTCTTATGCTGTGCTCCTTACTTAAGCGGAAGTGACCTGACTAGGCGGGTCATTGGTCATAGATGGGGAGTGACATGGACCTGCCTCGCATGGGTCAGTAGGCCTGCAGCAGTGTTTCTTATTTCTAATGTTCTTAACACCCAGAATGTGACCCACTCCAGTCCACTAACACCCAGGATGAGACTCAAACTATCCACTAACACCCAGGATGCGATCCACACCAGTCCACTAACACCTAGGATGCCACACACACAAGTCCACTAACACCCAGGATGCCACCCACATCAGTCCACTAACACAAAGGATGTCACCCACACCAGTCCACTAACACTGATGATGCCACACACACCAGTCCACTAACACCAGGGATGCCACACACACCAGTCCACTAACACCCAGGATGCCACACACAGTCAAAGGGAAAGTGGAGAAAAAAAGAACTCTTGTATGCTCAGGCACTGTCAGACACATGTGGGGCCCGAAACAAGATGAGTAGGATACTAACACCACCACGAGAGGAATATAGAAAAGCAGCCAGGGGCAAGAAGGTGTCCACAGAAGCAACGCATAAGGGCGCAGTAACAACACATGAGAGGGTAGTCAAAGCCGCAGATGCACTAAATGCAGAGACCCCAACAATGTACAGCAGTTGACAGGGGCAAATGAATACAGAAGGCAAAGAACCCAAGTAAACAAGGAGATTAGTCGAAGAGCTAGAAATGATTATGCACATGTATGGAGGGAGGCCCAGAAACAGTACGAAAATGACATAGCATCGAAAGTCAAGTCTGACCCAAAACTTATGTAAAGCCACATCAGAAGGAAGACAACAGTCAAGGACCAGGTGATAAGGCTGAGGAGGGAAGATGGGGAATTCACAAGTAATGATCAAGAGGTATGTGAGGAGCTCAACTCGAGGTTTAGGGAAGTATTCACAGTGGAGGCAGGAAGGCAGCTGGGTAGACAGGACGGGGTGCATCACCAACAAGGAACTTATCAAGTGCTGGAGGGCATACACACATCTGAGGGGGAGATGAAGCAGTTACTCAGTGACCTTGATACCACAATGGCGATGGGTCTGGACAATAACTCCCCGCGGGTCCTTCGGGAAGGAGCTGAGGTTCTGAATCTGCCACTTACCATAATATTCAACACATCCCTTGAAACTGGGCAGCTACCTGAGATATGGAAAAAGGTCAACGTAGTCCCCATCTTTAATTAAAAAAGGAGACAGAAAAGAGGCACTAAACTATAGACCGGTGTCACTTACGTGTATAGTGTGCAAAGTCTTGGAGAAAATCATCAAGAAAAGAATGGTGGAGCATCTGGAGTGGAACAGGATAATCAACGCCAGACAGCACGGATTCAGGGAAGGCAAATCCTGTGTAACAACCTTCTGGAGTTCTATGATAAAGTAACAGAGGTAAGGCAAAAGAGAGAAGGATGGGTTTACTGCATTTTCCTGGACTGCAGGAAGGCCTTCGACACAGTTCCTCATATGAGATTAGTAAAGAAGTTGGAAGACCAAGCGTGTATAACAGGAAGGGCACTGGAATGGATCAGGGAATACCTTACAAGGAGACAACAACAGGTTATGTTGCATGATGAGGTATCACAGTGGGCGCCT
>WNWK01040305.1:0-17040 GCA_009830355.1 Cherax destructor | reverse complement strand
AATAAAAAAATGGGGGAACGTGGAGGAATAGCTCCTAGGAGGAATGAAAGGAGCGCAAATCCCTCCGCGCCCAAGAGGGCCTCAACACCGCAAGTAGTGCAGATGCTGCATGGAACCCGTGCCATACCCTACCCTTCATGCCAGTAAACCAGCAATCCGGGATAGCAACCTCACATCCACCGAGCCATCTCGGCAGACAAAGAGAGGGCGGCCGGATATCCGCCACAAAGCATACCGCCTTCGGCCACCACCCCGGAATCCGAAGGTGGCCTCCAGAGATCACCCGCCCCGAAAGATACCCAAGGCCACCCCAGGGTGACCGGAGAGGGATCGGACACCCCCAGGCGATCCAGATTCCACGGCAAACTACACCACCGCCAAGGACCTCAACGGAATGGGATGGACTACGATACCCTTCCCCTACCTAGGAACTAGAATGCCTGAGGAGAGAAGCTCCCAGGGTAAAACTGGGAAGGAAATAAGGGAGGGATGAGGAGGAGGAGGAGGGAAAGGAAAGGAGGATGGGGAAGATGGGAAAAGGGAGGGGGATTGGGGGTAATTGAGTTGGTCTGAGGAAGAAGACCAAGAGGTCCATTCCTCAGACCGATAGCCTCTTACCACGACAAGGAGCCCCCTTAAAGAGGCCATTTCTATAGAGCAATGTTCATTAAAAACTCAATTGTTAGCCAGTCCATCTCAGGTGTTAGAAAGTCCAGCTCAAATCTTAAACACTTACTTGAGGTTTGACTTGTGCCATAATCATGAAAACGAACAAACATCATACATTTTTATTGTTCCACATGACCGTACATTGTTGTTTTTAAATAATAGCCATTGTATTTTATGTACACTATTTTGTAATTACCAAGAATGGTTGGAATGGTGTAGGTACATCATTTATATATTGTTAGTTTCAAAGAATTGACACATTTTGATTCACTACAGCATACAGTATTGTGCCTGACATTTCTAAGGTACTTCTACTAAGTACATATAAAATAGGCACTCTTATGCATATCAGTCATCTAAGGATTAGGCTTAGTGCTATTAGGTGGTTATCACCTGACAGTGCTAGTAGCGAGAACGTTTAGCTGGGACCTCTGCCTCTGTCTCTTCCTCCTCCTCTGTGCTAGACCTGCAACACAGAGAAAGGAACATAAACAGACATTGAAGAGAAATGGGTTAAAGTGCAAAGCATAGATAGTAGGTTGCTATACAGCAGTTGCCCAGGGAGGTACTACAGTCTTGTCCAGTCTTGCACTGACAGGACTGCTGATCCTTTCTTTGTCTCATGAACAAATAAAATTACAGTTAAATCTTACAAACTTCTACTTACATTCAGTATACACATTACTTTCCTAGGTTCTACTCAGTTCAGTAGTTCCTAATCCTATAATACTGCATTTCTTTCTGATCTAGGAGGCCTGGTCTGAGACTGGACCATGGGGAAGATAACACCCAGAACCACTGAGATAACAGATAACTAATAAATAGGCTGTATGCAGAATATAAACTGTAACAAAACACTAGTTATCAGAAAATTAAACAGACTTAGGAGTCACCAGTGACAAAAAATTGCCATAAAAAAATAAAAAATAAAGGAGGGCCCCGCTTATATGGCAGGTTAGGTTCCAGGCTACTGGAAGGTGTATCACCCTTTTTTCAAGCATATAACTGCTTGATAACATGTTTACACTTATATATTAAGTTAGTAATAGAACTAAGCATAAAAAACAATAAAAAAGTAAACTGCATATACAGTACACTCATTACTTACCTTAAAATATTTGTAGTCTTAATGTTGGGCGACAGGTGAGTGCAATAAGTCCTCGACTCATCAACACGTTGAGAATCTTCTGTATTGTGTATAATAATATTATTATACCATTATTATACACAATACAGAAGATTCTCAACGTGTTCATAAATTGAAGACTTACTAGTATACATATAGTATTTATTGTATGAAGTCAGGTGTGGTAAGTGTGGTAGCCCACCCAGCTACCACACCTCACAATTATGTTAATATGTTTATATATAATAATAATAATAATATATTACAGGTCATACATGTTCCATTCGAAGTTGAGGGAAATGTAAACAAGTGTAAAGATGCAATATTAAATCATAATTATGAATTTCTTTTTCACATTATCTTTTCATTTTTGATATCTAGTGTTAGTAATAAGTATAACATCTACAGTGTTTTGTATCTTATAAGACAGTATTGATGTAGGTACTGACAGACAGATGATTCATCTTGTAAACATATGACATAAACTTATGGTATCGATGTAGTATACAGTACAGTACTGTAAATGTATGTTCTCTTCCTTATGATTTTCTTAATAACATTTTTCTCTAGCTTACTTTATTGTAAGTATACAGTATACTATACATAAAACATACAAAATGTGTTAATAGACTGTTTATGTTATCGGTAAGGGTTCTGGTCAATAGTAGGCTAAGTAGTCAAGTTTTTGGAAAGTCAAAAGTTATATGTGGATTTTCAACTGTGCAGGGGGTCGGTGTTACTAAATTTACTAATTATAATATTGTTACATACAGTGGACCCCGATTAACGAACAAAATTCATTCAGAAGCCTGCTCAAGTGCCATTACGAATGAATTTACTCCCTTGAGAAATAATGTCAAGTAGGTTAGTCCATTTCAGACCCCCAAAAATACACTTACAAAAGCACTTACAATATTATACTTACATAATTGTACGATTTCCGGGGTGTTCGTAACTCGGGGATCCACTGTATATGTTTTGTACTACCTCACTATTATAAATCTAATTAATCACTTCAGTTACCTAACTTTTATATCAGAATGCAATAAAGTATATTAAAATGTACTGCTCCATAACCTGTGTCAATATATAGTAAGAATTAGGATTAGTATGCCTGAAATGCCTAAGTATGCTAGTGGCCTTCTTTGTGATTAATATTTTATAATATGTAAACCATACATTATAAGCTTTACAAGGAAATGAACATTTTCATTTTCATTTTCAATACATAGTCCAACAAACTACTGTCATTACGCTCTATATCATATCTTGTATACTTATCCTTTTTTTTCTTAAAATATGTATTACATACCTATTACCAAACCCCTTTCTATACAAAGTTCAATCAAATGCCTCCCCATTATCATTTACACCTGGCACTCCAAACTTGCTTACCATGCCCTCTATAACCATTTCACCCACTTTAGAATTCATGTCCCCATAACAACTACTCTCTCACTTGGTTCAAAACTTTCCAAACACTCACTTAACATCTCCCAAAATTTTCTCTCTCTCTCCTCTACACTCCTCTCTTCTCCAGATGCATAAACACATTATAACCCACTTTTCGCATCTGACCCTTATTTTAAGATCCATTAATAAGAAACATCAATACAAGAAAGTCCAAGCAACTGTACTATTCTAATAGATTCACTGAAACGAGAGGATATAAAAAATACCTGGAAGACACACACACACAGATCCTGGGCACCCAAAAGTTGAACAAAATTAGAGATAATGTCCTAATTAAACCAAACAAACCACAACTCCAGCATGTTGAAACAGCTAACAACATAAATGACTTCGCAATGATAGGATCAAGGCTTGCCAGTAAAATTCCAAGCACCAATACCCGAGTGAATGATTACTTAATAATAATAATAATAATACTTTATTGAGACATGGTACAATAATACATGGTAGACAAGAAATATAGTTAGTAATGAGATGTACATGCCAAAAGCCCTAATATGCTGTGCATTGCGGGCATTCTTAGGTCTACTTAATTCTAGACTACATGGTAAAAGTTATGGTTGATAATTTATAAAATAAGTATAATTGCGTATCTAAGTTATAAAGTTTGAATATAAGTTGAACATATCAATTAATTGTAGCAATGCAACTAATTGAGTGAGATAACAATTTAAAACAATTAGTTGCATTGCAGTACAGTTTACGTGGTCATTATAATGTAAATGTTATGGAAATAGTTAGCTTAGTATGTATTATTCATAACAGGTTTTTACATTTAAGTGATTAGTCAGGTTTTTACATTAAGTGATTATTCTACTTTGTTGGGAATGTTTGATATTGAGCATTTAGCTTTGGGTGAGAAGGTGTTTTTTTAGCATCGTTTTGAATTGGGGTACAGGCAGGGTTTCTTTGGCAATGACAGGTAATGAATTCCAAATTTTCGTGCCTTTTATATGCATTGAGTTTTTACATAGTGTTAGATGGACACGGGGAACATCGAGGAGTGATCTGTGTCTAGTGTTATGGTCATGTGTCCTGTTAAAATTGGTAAGAAGTTTGAGTGGTGGGTTAATATTTGCATAGTGTTTTCTATGTATGTAATAGGCACAGTAAAAAGTATGGATGTCTTGTATGGTGAGTAAGTTTAGGTTTTTGAATATTGGTGGAGTATGTTGTCTGGAGTGTTAATTTGTTATCATTCTAACTGCTGCCTTTTGTTGTGTTATTAGTGGTCTGAGATGAGTTATTGATGTAGAGCCCCATGCACAGATTCCATAGGTGAGGTAGGGGTAAATGAGTGAGTGATATAGGGTAAGGAGAGCTGGTTGTGGAAGCTTCCCAACATCCCTCTATCTTACTCCAACTGAGCCCGGTGAAGTCACCCTGATTATTAATTCACTAAAAAATAAATCAGGAAATCTAGCTCACATCTCACCACTATTGTACAAATGAGCAGCTCATGTCCTCTCACCCACCATTACATTACTTTTTGACAAATCACTAGAAACCAGCACTTTCCTGACATTACTCAAGATAGCAAGAGTTACTCCAACACAAAGGTGGAGACCCAACAGATGTAAAGAATTATAGGTCAATATCAAACTTGCCTTTTGTATCCAAAATCTTTGAGAAGCTCATACTCCTTTATAACATCACAAAGCATTCTCAACCCCTGCCAATTTGGCTTCAGGAGAAACACAAACACAAATGATGCAATTATAAAAATGCTAGACCTACTTTACATAGCACTTGAAAAAAATGAATATCCAGTAGAACTCTTTATTGACCTAAGGAAAGCTGTTGATACAGTAGACCACAGCATCCTACTTCACAAACTTGATCATTACGGTATCAAAGGCCATTCACCTGCATATACAAAATCTTACCTTACTAAGAGACAGCAATACATCTCTACTAAGAACACATCCTCCTCATCAAGACCTCTGGACACTGGCGTTCCACAGGGAAGCATCAATGGCCCCCTACTTTTCCTTTTATACATCAACGACCTTCCAAATGTATCGCAACAACTTAGACCTATTTTCTTTGCTGACGACACAACTTTTGTCATCTCCCAACCAAATCCAGCATCACTCAACAACATTGTTAATGAAGAGCTCTTAAAAACATCAACTTGGATGACTACCAATAAACTTACACTTAACACTGACAAAACCTACATTATGATTAGCAATACTCTTATTGCAAAACATAATGAGGAAAAATTTCTGAGTCTGCACCTTGACAGCAACTTGAAATTCAGCACAAAACAGTGTCTAAAACAGTTGGCATCCTCTCTAAGATACGTTATGTACCACAAACAACACTACTTACATTATACTATTCACTGATCTACCTCTACCTCAACTACACTATTTGTGCCTGGGGATCCACAACAACATATACAGTGGTCCCTCGGTTTTTGCCGAAAATTCGTTCCAGAATGCTGCTCAAGTGCCATTACCAAACGAATTTACTTCCTTAAGAAATAATGTCACAGCACTTACGAAAATACACTTACATAAATGTTCGAGTTTGGAGATGCACGAAAACCGAGGGACCACTGTATTCATATTTGTTACAGTGGTCCCTCGGTTTTCGTGCATCTCCAAACTCGAACATTTATGTAAGTGTATTTTCGTAAGTGCTGTTGCAAGTGTATTTTTGGGGGTCTGAAATAGACTAACCTATGTGACATTATTTCTTAAGTAAATTCGTTCGGTAATGGCACTTGAGCAACATTCTGGAACGAATTTTCAGCAAAAACCGAGGGATCACTGTACTTAGCAACATAAGGTGCTAAAGTTTTATCTTTTTATTTATTTATTTTTTTATATGTTAGTGGTTAACAGTAAATGTTTTTTATTTTTTGATAATTGCAACAGCTTATTTCTCTACGTGCCTTCTGTAGATTCTTATTTTATATCCTCCTTTACTCTTATGAATACAAATATTGATCCTGATATCAACCTCTTATTAACCCTTTGGGGGTCCAAGGGGTCTCTCTGAAACTCGTTCTCAGGGTCCACGAATTTAAAAAAAAAAAAAAAAAAAAAAATTCTTATGAAATGATAAGAGAATCTTTTTTCGATCATAACGCCACAAAAATTATTTAATTTGATTGAAAACTAACGGAATTATGCTTTTGCGAAGTTAGCGGTATCCATGACATTTACGCATCGGTGATTTCGCCCACTTTGAGCCCTATTTTCGGCAAATTCCAATATTTCAGTCTACTAAAATTATAGCTATTTCGCTAGAACTCCATTTCTTCTATCAATTGAGTACAAGAAACTGCCTATTTACCAATTTCAACTACCCAAAATAGTGTTCAGAAAATGGCAATTTGGCCAATTTCACATAAATTTCAAATGATGCCAATTTCAAAATAGGGTCCAGAATAAACAAGGTAGACATTCCTGGCACTATAATAACATCTCTGTTCATTAGTCACGTCTCCAGGCCCCTCTTACATTACTTTTGCTTTCCATTTTGAATTTTTATTCTCACAAAAATAGAAGATTTACTGTTATGTATACAACTGTATCATTGTAAAAATGGTATAAATAATATCAGCGCACTTGTGCAAGAATATTAGACTCTCCAGTTGATGTGTATTGGACGCATGGTGTGATTTGTTTACTCTTGAACATCGGCCAAAATCGAACATTTTCGCTACTTTGCGCTCAGTTTTATGGTACTTGTCATCGTGAAACCAGTCAAAATTATCTCTATTTCTGTAATATATCATCTATTCTATAAAATGAGACTAAGAAAACGAGAATACAAGCATAAATACCATATGAAAATAGACTGCAAAGTCGCTGTTTTAAACCAAAAACACGGTCAGAGTTTTTTTCCTCATTATGCACTGTGTGGTGCAGGAATTTTTTTATACTGCGCACACTGACCGCACAGACCCATTCTATCACATCTAGGCCTAACAGCCTGTTTCTGCTTGATTTGAGGGCACTAGAATTTAGGCGTACTAGTACATCAATAACCCCAGGGCGTAAGCCATACTAGTATGACTAAAACCCCGAAAGGGTTAAACTGCACAAAAAATCCTAACAGTAATTGCCATTTATACACTCCTAGTCAGGCTAAAACTCTACTCATTGCCAGCAAGAACATAACAGTTTTCAACTATAATGTTAGATCACTGAGTAAACACTATGATGACCTTGCACAACTGAATTCTCTAAATACTACTATAACTTTCATTATTCTTACTGAAACCTGGTTCAAACAAGATTTGACAGACATATTTACCATACCTGGTTACACAGCATATATAACTGCAGGCCTGAGCAACTATGAGGAGGCACTGCCATCTACTACTCTGATGAACTGGAATGTATGAAAGTTACTTGCACAAGGAACGACAATGGTGAATATATAATAGCTAAATCCGCATAAAAAAACTAAAAAACATATAACAGTTGGAGCAGTCTACAGACTACCACACACAAATACTTACACTTTTAGTGGTAACCTTAGAAACATGATAACTGAGTCATAGTTTAATAAACACCACCTGATACTTACAGGAGACTTCAACATAAACCTCATCCAAGCAACTGACCCTCCAGTAGCTGATTTCACAAACACTATGAACAACTGCTTGCTACTACCTTCTATAACTAAGCCAACAAGAATTTCTTAGACAAGTGCCTCAATACTTGACCATATCTGGACCAACACGATATCTCCACTACAAGCAGGTATAATTACAGACAACACTACAGACCACTACCCCACCTTTCTCATAACCAACTTATGTAAATTGCTTCAAGACTCTAGAAAGATCTCATTTCGCCTGCATGACGAGTCATCAGTAAGTAATTTAATTTTTTTTTTATTAACACATCGGCTGATTCCCACCAAGGCAGGGTGGCCCGAAAAAGAAAAACTTTCATCATCATTCACTCCATCACTGTCTTGCCAGAGGGGTTCTTTACACTACAGTTATAAAACTGCAACATTAACACCCCTCCTTCAGAGTGCAGACACTGTACTTCCCATCTCCAGGACTCGAGTCCGGCCTGCCGGTTTCCCTGAATCCCTTTTACAAAATATTACCCAGCTCACACTCCAACAGCACGTCAAGTATTAAAAACCATTTGTCTCCATTCACTCCTATCAAATACGCTCATACATGCTTGCTGGAAGTCCAAGCCCCTCGCACACAAATCTTCCTTTACCCCCTCCCTCCAACCTTTCCTAGGCCAACCCCTACTCCGCCTTCCCTCCACTACAGATTTATACACTCTCAAAGTCATTCTGTCTAGTTCCATTCTCTCTACATGTCCGAACCACCTCAACAACCCCTCCTCAGTTCTCTGAATAATAGTTTTGGTAATCCCGCACCTCATCCTAATTTCCAAACTCCGAATTCTCTGCATTATATTCACACCACACATTGACCTCAGACATGACATCTCCACTGCCTCCAGCCTTCTCCTTGTTGCAACATTCATCACCCATGCTTCACACCCATATAAGTGTGTTGGTATAACTATACTCTCATACATTCCCCTCTTTACTTCCATGGACAAAGTTCTTTGTCTCCACAGACTCCGAAGTGCACCACTCACCCTTTTCCCCTCATCAATTCTATGATTCACCTCATCCTTCATAGACCCATCTGTTGACATGTCCACTCCCAAATATCTGAATACATTCACCTCCTCCATACTCTCTCCCTCCAATCTGATATCCAATCTTTCGTCACCTAATCTTTTTGTTATTCTCATCACTTTACTCTTTCCTATATTCACTTTCAATTTTCTTCTTTTACATACCCTACCAAATTCATCCACCAACCTCTGCAACTTCTCTTCAGAATCTCCCAAAAGCACAGTGTCATCAGCAAAAAGCAACTGTGACAACTCCCACTTTGTATTTGATTCTTTATCTTTTAACCCCACACCTCTTGCCAAGACCCTCGCATTCACTTCTCTTACAACCCCATCTAATTTAATATTAGCACTAATAATAATAATATCTTTATTTACTACAATTACATGTACAAGGTATACAGGCCTAGCTGACATCAATGACATACTACTACTATATAGAAAGCACCTTCTTATGCAGAGCATTTCGGGCAAATTAGGTCAGTTTTGACCCAGGATGCGACTCACACCAGTTGACTAACACCCAGGTACCCATTTTACTGATGGGTGAACATAAGCAACCGGTGTAAGGAAACACGTCCGATGTTTCAACCCCTTCACCGGGTATCAAACCTGGACCCTCACCGTGTGAAGCGAGAGCTTTTGCCACCAATCCACGGAGCACCATAATATAAAACATTTTTACCTGTTTGTGTAAACAATATACTGTAATGATTATTGGTTATTGTGGTGAATACAGCGAGTGTGCATATGTACATTATGCATTATACTGATCTCACAGGCCACAAAAGTTATTGAAAAAAATTAGAAAAGAAAAATTTAACAAAAATAAAAAAAAATAATACGAGTGCATGACAGTCGCTAATGTTGCTGCCAGCCGGTCACTGAGGGTCAACTTCACACCTCTATATCTCAGTAAGTACTGATCGGAATTTTTTTTTCATTACCTTCAGAATAGTAAACTCTTTCAATCTATATTATCAAAAACAGACGAACCCCTACTCTGTTTTTAAGGGTGTTGATTATGAGCGAGACTTCAAGTGAGTTGGTAGGAGCTAGGAATAGTGTATCTGGGTAGGTGTTGGTGAGACAGCAAACAGACTTAATGTTTTCTTCTCCACCATAGGAAAGAATCTAGCGAGTAAAATCCCAAGCTCGAACACTCGTCCAACAGACTACCTCACCAACACTTACCCAGATACACTATTCCTAGCTCCTACCAACTCACTTGAAGTCTCGCTCATAATCAACACCCTTAAAAACAAAGCAGGAGACATAAACAGCTTACCACCCTTTATGTACAAAAAAGCTACACACGTACTGTCACCAATTATAGCAGCATTATTCAATAAATCCATTGAATCTTCTACCTTCCCATCAATTCTCAAAATAGCTAGGGTCACCCCGATCCACAAAGGAGGTGACCAAACTGACTTGAACAATTATAGACCAATCTCAAATTTACCACTGCTTTCTAAAATCTTCGAAAAATTAATTCATAAACAGATCTATTCCTACCTCGTCTCACACAATGTACTAAACCCCTGTCAATTTGGATTCAGGACCAACAAGAGCACAAACGATGCTATAACACACATGTTAGAGTTAATATACACCGCACTTGAGAAGAAAGAAGTTCCCTGGGAATCTTCATAGACCTACGCAAAGCATTTGATACAGTCGACCATGATTTATTGCTCACAAAATTAGTGCACTATGGTATTAGGGGGCACCCCCTCAACTACCTAAAGTCGTACCTTAGCAACAGAAGTCAGTACGTGTACACAAATGGAGAGAACTCTTCCACACAACAAATTACAGTTGGTGTCCCTCAAGGTAGTGTCCTGGGGCCACTCCTATTCCTCATTTACATAAACGACCTACCGAATGCATCACAACTACTCAAACCCATTTTGTTTGCAGATGACACAACATATGTCTTCTCTCACCCAAATCCAGTCATACTAGCCAACACAGTTAATGCCGAATTACAGAACATATCAACATGGATGATGACAAATAAGCTTACTCTCAATACGGACAAGACCTACTTCATTCAGTTTGGAAACAAAGCTGCAAATGTTCCACTTAACATAACGCTAAATGGTTCACCCATCACAAGGCTCACAGAGGGAAAATTCCTAGGAATCCACCTTGACAGTAGTCTTAAATTCCAAACACACACACAACAAATTTCCAAGAAAATCTCAAGGACAGTAAGTATATTATCTAAGATACGCTATTATGTGCCACAACCAGCTCTCATTGCACTATATCATTCTCTTATCTACCCTTATCTCACCTATGGAATCTGTGCATGGGGCTCAACAACATTAAATCACCTTAGACCACTCATAACCCAGCAAAAGGCTGCAGTCAGGATGATAACAAATTCCCACTCTAGACAGCATACTCCACCTATATTCAGAACCTTAAAACTACTCACCATAAAAAATATTCATACCTATTCATGTGCCTTCTACATACAGTGGTACCTCGAGTTACGATGGTCCCCAAAATCGCCCTTTTATGTAAGTTTATTTTTTTAAATGCTTTTGTAAGTATATTTTTGGGGGTGTAAAAGGACTAGTCTATTTTACATTATTCCTTATGGGGATAAATTCGTTTGGTAATGGCACTTGAACAGCATTCTCGAACGAAAAAATATCGTAACTCGAGGTACCACTGTACATAAAACTCTACATGCTAATATCAACCCTCCGCTCAGAATTCTCCTCAACAACTTTAATAGGTCCCACGACCATGACACAAGACACAGATCACTATTTGACATACCCCGAGTCCATACTAACCAATGTAAAAATTCTATGCACATAAAGGGCCCCAGAATCTGAATTCATTACCAGTAAATATTAAGTTAACCTTGTCGGAAAATCAATTCAAGACTCTTCTCAAAAATCACCTACTCACCCTATACTAAATACTCATACTGTAACAAACTTTCAAACCCAATATTAATTTACTTAAGATAATCTCAATTTGATATGTTCATCCTCCTTAACACTTGTTGCAATTTCATATCATCATATTGTCATTTAAAATCTTATAGTATCATCATTTTCTTAATTTGAAATAAAATATATAACTAGAAGAAACTCAATAAATTTTTCTAGTATTGTTATTATACTAGTACGTATAGCATCAACATACTGTAACTTGAAATAAAATATACAACTAGATTAAACTCAACCAATTTCTCTTGTATTGTCTTTTAATAGTATGTATAATCATATTATAATTTAAAATAATACAGAACTAGAATAAACTCAATCAATTTCTTTAGCATTAAGTACTTAGTGAATAAGTCTTTAGAATATACTGCCCTAATGCCATGGCATGCCAGTGGCTCTCCTTGCATTACAGTTTTATAATTGTAACTACCAATAACAGTGTACACTTGTAACATGCATCGAAATAAAAATCTTATTATTATTATTATAATTATTATTTTTTTTTTTTTATTAACACATCGGCCGATTCCCACCAAGGCAGGGTGGCCGAAAAGAAAAACTTTCATCATCATTCACTCCATCACTGTCTTGCCAGAAGGGTGCTTTACACTACAGTTATAAAACTGCAACATTAACACCCCTCCTTCAGAGTGCCGGCACTGTACTTCCCATCTCCAGAACTCAAGTCCGGCCTGCCGGTTTCCTGAATCCCCTTCATAAATGTTACTTTGCTCACACTCCAACAGCACGTCAAGTATTAAAACCATATGCCTCCATTCACTCCTATCAAATACGCTCACACATGCTTGCTGGAAGTCCAAGCCCTCGCACACAAAACTTCCTTTACCCCTCCCTCCAACCTTTCCTAGGCCGACCCCTACCCCGCCTTCCCTCCACTACAGATTTATACACTCTCGAAGTCACTCTGTCTCGTTCCATTCTCTCTACATGTCCAAACCACCTCAACAACCCCTCCTCAGCTCTCTGGACAATCGTTTTGGTAATCCCGCACCTCCTCCTAATTTCCAAACTCCGAATTCTCTGCATTATATTCACACCACACATTGACCTCAGACATGACATCTCCACTGCCTCCAGCCTTCTCCTCGTTGCAACATTCATCACCCATGCTTCACACCCATATAAGAGCGTTGGTATAACTATACTCTCATACATTCCCTCTTTACTTCCATGGACAAGGTTCTTTGTCTCCACAGACTCCGAAGTGCTCCACTCACCCTTTTCCCCTCATCAATTCTATGATTCACCTCATCCTTCATAGACCCATCCGCCGACATGTCCACTCCCAAATATCTGAATACATTCACCTCCTCCATACTCTCTCCCTCCAATCTGATATCCAATCTTTCGTCACCTATTCTTTTTGTTATCCTCATCACCTTACTCTTTCCTATATTCACTTTCAATTTTCTTCTTTTACACACCCTACCAAATTCATCCACCAACCTCTGCAGCTTCTCTTCAGAATCTCCCAAAAGCACAGTGTCATCAGCAAAAAGCAACTGTGACAACTCCCACTTTGTATTTGCTTCTTTATCTTTTAGCCCAACACCTCTTGCCAAGACCCTCACATTCACTTCTCTTACAACCCCATCTATAAATATATTGAACAACCACGGTGACATCACACATCCTTGTCTAAGGCCCACTTTTACTGGGAAATAGTCCCCTTCCCTCCTACACACTCTAACCTGAGCCTCACTATCCTCATAAAAACTCTTCACTGCTTTCAGTAACCTTCCTCCTATTCCATACACCTGCAACATCTGCCACATTGCCCCCCTATCCACCCTATCATACGCCTTTTCCAAATCCATTATATATATTTTTTTTTAATTCTTGGACCCTGAGAGCAATTCTCAGATCAGGGGTCTGGACCCTGAAAGGGTTAAGTAGTGTGTAAGCATTAGTATTAGTCTGCCAAAAATGCTCAGGCATGCTAGTGGCTTTCTTTGTACTTCACAATATTTTATAACATACAAATCACACATTGTGTAGTATGCAAAGAAATAAAAAATTGAATTTGAGTGGCTGAGTCTGCTTGTTCCTTATCTCAAACATCAATGTGTCCAGGGACCCAGCTAAAAACAATGTCTGTATTTACTGGAAATGCAGCATAACCAAAGTTGTATATGATGGATGATGATTTTGAGGAAAGTCAAATGTCTGGATAGCCCATAATGCACTACAGGAGTCTGAAACAACTATGAATTACAAGATGGATATCAATGCAATGTGTATGATGGCCATGAGACTTGCATACAACTCAGCTGTGAAAACACTTGCTGAGTCTAGTAAATGACCTTGGATGATTATGTCAGGAAAAAACTGCTGCATACCCAACACCATCGCAAGATTTAGAACAATAAGGGTAACAGAATGAGAATGAAAATGATCAAGAAAGAATGAGCATGGAGTTAAAGCAGACAAATAAGCTTTTTGTGCTTAACAATATTTTATTACATGTAAACTACGTTATCTGTATACTGCATAAAAGAAATAAAGTACAGTGGACCCTCGGTTTTCGTCGATAATTCTTTCCATAATGCTGTTCAAGTGTTGTTACCAAACGAATTTGTTCCCATAAGGACGAATGTAAATTAGATTAGTCGTTTCAGACCCCCAAAAATACACTTACAAAAGCACTTACAAAAATACACTTACATAATTGTTCAAGTTGGGAGTTGTATGAAAACAGAGGGTCCACTGTATTTGAATTTTGAATTTGAATTTGAATTATTGCACATGGAAGTGGGGAAGAACAAATATGGATCATTAGGACTTCCTAATGAGGGAGAGAAAAGTAAGATGCAGGGTGGACATAAAGGGAAGATGAGGAGGTATATGAAAGGACATCTGCACTTAACGTCATCGATAGGTTCTTGGAAACTGCGACTAAGCGAAATGACGTATAATGAAACCAATTTTACCATAGGCTAATTGATATCAACAAGAGTTAAGTTCCTATGGCAAGGGAGAGCAGAGAGGGTGCGCAGTAGTGCTGCGGATGCCATGACTATGGAGTATGTCACTCTGTGGCACTATAAAGTTGTATATTTACTGTATTATTGACATTTTTATTATTACAGTTATCACAAGTTTTTCAGAATTATATAAGAAACATGCTACATATCATAAAAACTGAATACTACAAACAGCCATAAGGGAGGAAATTGACATAAGCAAACATGGTGAGTTATGCCAATGCACATCCTTCATCCAGATATTTAAAAGTCTTTCCATATTTTTCATTCCTGGCTGGGAATTGATTTCTTTTTCTCATCAATGTTATGATGAAATGATGTTGAATGAAATGACGTTAAGTGAGGACTTTCTGTCCTAAGTGCTACAATCATTGTAAACTTAAAAATTTATATGAAATCTCCTGTAGCTACAAATAGGGAAATAGACAATTACAAAAGTTAACGGTATACAATAAATAAATGAGCTAACAAAAAGCAATACTCTTACAATAGAGCATATGGCATTACAAAAGAGCTGTAGTCACATAAAATCTAAAACACAATTAAAGTCAAAGCATACATTTCAGCAAAAGGCATAGGGGCAATAGAGTCAGGCATAGCCAGAGAGACGCAGTCTGCAATACACAATCCAAAATTCATGCCATGTCAAACACTACAGATCACTGTTGACACCCCCAAATTAAAAAAAAAAAAATTAAAATATTTAAAACAAAAATGGTTGAGCATTTTTTAAAAGGTAATGACACCAAAAATGCAAAATTTGACAAAGTACTTACGAAATTATGCAGGCGCAACATTGGAGGTCAGGGAGCACTTACAATACCAATTTCAAACAATTTGAGGCCTGTTTTAGGCTAATTCAAGCACTCAAACCAACCCAATTCTTTCCATGCTATCCACTGATTGCAAGAAACTGCCCATTTGGCATCAGAACTACCATATTTTGTTAATATGCTAGAATCCTCATTACATATCATCATAATCAAACCTGCAATTCTTTAAACAATTAAACTTGATAAAAGCCATATAGCATATACAGTGGTCCCTCGGTTTTCGTGCATCTCCAAACTCGAACATTTATGTAAGTGTATTTTCGTAAGTGCCATTGCAAGTGTATTTTTGGGGGTCTGAAATAGACTAACCTACGTGACATTATTTCTTAAGGAAGTAAATTCGTTCGGTAATGGCACTTAACCCTTTGACTGTCGGAGACCCCTTTCTGAAACTGTCATTCTATGTCGGGAAATATTAAAAAAAAAAATATATTTTTTCTTATCAAAATGTTAAGATTATTTTTCTGATTGTTTTGGTCCTAAAAACAGATTTTTGCCATCAATATTTACCGAGATATGGAGGTGTAAAGTTGGCAGAAAATGAGCCGTGTATGGCAACAGTGGCGAATGCCACTCACTCAGTAAACATTTGTTTACTTCCATTCGTAGATTTCTTGTTTTTTTCACTATTTTCTTTTTTTACGTAACTTATGTGGCCTGTGAGGCCAAGGTAAGGTGCAATGTATATATATATACATTCGTTGTATGCAACACAATAATAGCATAAACATTAGTATCTTTATATTGTTTACAAAACTTGTTTACACAAACCAACAATACAAAAAAATATTTATTACTATTGTTCTATAATATATATACAAATGTACAGTCACTGGACATGTTCATAGAAGTTCTGCAGCTTGTGGAACTCTTTGAAACATGGTTCCATGCACAGTGGTGTTTTACATTCCTCACACATAAAACGAGTGTCTCTGCATTTTTGTGGGTGTTTTTTTGTATATGCACAGACAAAACATCTCTTCTGAGCAGTTTTCTTCAAAGTAGCAGCAGGCAGTTGTGTTAGGTAGTTATCCTAGGTTCATGGTCGTCTGGGTCGTCATTCCTTCCTTCCTTCCTTCCTACATTCCTTCATTCCTTCCTACATTCCTTCCTTCCTTCCTTCCTACCTACCTACCTACCTTCCTTCCTTCCTTCCTTCCTACCTACCTTCCTTCCTTCCTTACTACCTTTCATCTCGTCCTTCCTTTCTTCCTTCTGGTTTCTATATATACACACAGACACTGGACACGTGCCTAGAACTGCTATAAGCTTCTGAAAGCTGGTTGTTGTGTCTGGGTCATCATTCCGTCCTTCCTTCCTTCC
>WNWK01040304.1:0-17040 GCA_009830355.1 Cherax destructor | reverse complement strand
CCCTAAAATTGTTGGTACTACCATTAAAATTTCATACATTCCCTTTTTTTTTCCATGGATAATGGTAATTCCTTAAATTTTCCATCAAATTTCCCCCTTTTTGGGCATTACCATGGGGAAAAGATTCTTTATCTTTTTAAAATTTTTTTTTTTTTTTTTTTTAAATTTTCGGAGCAGGGGTCTCGACAGTGAAAGGGTTAAAAAAAAACCCCCAAACCCCCCAAACCCCAAAAATTTTTCCCCCTTTTTTTAACCCTTCTGTCATGACCCCGTCAGTTCCAGCTGTTTTCCCTTTCATTCCCCGTAATGCCTCATGCACCTCCCCCACAAAATCTTGCTTTTTCTTCCCCCTAAAAGATGCTATACCTTCTGCCCAGTGCATGAAATTACTGCCTCCCTTTCTTCATCGTTTTTTAAAAAAATTTTCAAAATATTCCCCCCATCCCCAGCCCCTTGGCTTCTCATCAACTAACTCCCTACTCTTTTTTTAACTGCAAATCCATTTTTTCCCCCTAGGCATTCTTAACTTTTTTTATCTCCTCCAAAAATTTTCTTATTCTCAGGAAAATTTCTTGACAGTCCTCCCCCACCCCCATCATTTGCTCTTTTTCCCTTTTCCACTCTCTTCCCTTTATTTTACTTCCATATACTCTCCCCTTTTTTATATTTTTTCTGTTTTAAAAAAATTTTTCCCCTTTAACCCCCCCTTTTTTTATCTTTTACCCACCTTTTACCTCTTTCATTCCCCAATCCCCCTTTTTTCCTCCTGCACTCACCCTCCATGCCAAAATTTTTCTTCCCTGTTTTAAAAATTTTTTTTAAAAAACTACCCCGCCCCCCCTTTTAAACCCCCCTTTTTTCCCCCCCACACCCATACTTGCACTAGCCCACTTTTCTGCCAATAGTTGCTTACCCCCACCCTAACTTCCTCCTCCCATATTTTAAAAATTTTTTTCACCTCTTTTTTTAACTGTTGTTTTTTTTCTTTTGCCCCATCTACCCTTACTTTAACTGTAGGCACAACTAGATAAACCCAATATATCCATTGCCTCTCTATAAACATGCAGTAGGGCCCCCTTATCGGGGTTAGGTTGGGCTACCGCCGCAAAATGGCCCCCCCGGGAAAAAAACCCTTTTTTCCACTTATAAATGCATATAAATGCCAGATAACAAGTTTACACTAACATATATTAAGTTAGCAAAAAGAACAAAGGCATTAGAAACAATAAAAAGTAAAATACACACACACACAGTACATCCATTACTTCCCCAATATACAGTAGTACTGAAAATTAAAAAACAGACAAACGTGTCTGGTTTTTGGGGTTTTTCGTTTATTTAAACCTAACGTCCTATTTATATTAATTTATTCTACTGTTGGGTGTATTTATCTTTTATATATTTTTAAAAAAAAGTTTATTATATAATTTTTAAAAAAAAAATAGATGGATTAATGAAAATGTTTATAACCTTTTTGGGGGCCCCAAAGGGGGGTCTGAAACTCGTTTTTTAGGGTCCATGAATTTAAAAAAAAAATTTTTTTTTTTTGAAAAAAAAAAAAATCTTTTCCGTCTGCCCACAAAAAAATTTTTAAATTTGGGCGAAAACTAACGGAATTATGCTTTCCCAAAAAATTTTCAAACATTTACTCATGGCGTTTCGCCCACTTTTTTCCCCATTTTTGGCAAATTCCCAAAGTTTCAGTCACTAAAATTATAGCTATTTCGCTAGAAAACATTTCTTCTATCGATTGAGTACAAGAAACCGCCTATTTACCAATTTTTCTACCCAAAATAGTGGTCAGAAAATGGCAATTTTTGGCCCAAAATTTTCCCCCAAAATTTTAAACGATGAATTTCAAAATAGGGTCCATAATAAACAAAAGGGAGACATTCCTGGCACTAAAATAACATCTTTTTTTCATTAGTCACGCCCCCAGGCCCCTCTTACATTATTTTTTCTTTCCATTTTGAATTTTTTTTTCAAAAAAAAAAGAAGATTTACTGTTATGTTTTACAACTGCATCATTGTAAAAATGTTAAAAAAAATATCACGCACTTGTGCAAGAATTTTAGACTCTCCAGTTGATGTGTATTGGACGCATGGGGTGTTTTTTTTTACTTTTTAACATGGGGCCAAAAAACGAACTTTTTTTCTACTTTGCGCTCAGTTTCAAGGTATCTTGTCATCGTAAAACCCCGTCAAAATTATCTCTTTTTTTGTAATATATCATCTATTCTAAAAAATGAGAAAAGAAAATGAGAATACAACATAAATACCATAAAAAAAGCTCAAAGTTCTGTTTTAAAAACCCAAAAAAACGGTCAGATTTTTTTTTTTTCTTATGCACTGTGTGGTGCGGGAAATTTTTTTTACTGTGCACACTGACCGCACAGCCCCATTCTATCACATCTAGGCCTCAGCCTGTTTCTGCGATTTGGGGGCGCAGAATTTGGGGTACTAGACGTCAAAAACCCGGGGCGAGCCGATAGTCCCCCAAAAAACCCCAAAAAGGGTTAATGTAATACATATATGACATTCAATGCACCTCAGAGTGGTTATTTTGCGTATTATTATTATCATTATTAATATGGCGCCCGTTTAAAAACCCCTAAGACCCTTATGTTTTTAACATGTACCTGCATGCCAGCACAGTGTGCAAGTTTTTTAAAGGTACAGGCACACACAATTAATTATAGAGTACTATACAGTGGACCCCGAGAAAAGTAAAAACTTCATTCCGAAGCCCTAAATCCCATTACCAAACAATTTACTCCCTTAAGGAATAATGTCACATAGGTTACCCCCTTTCAGCCCCCCAAAAAAACACTTCCACAAGCATTTTAAAAATTTTTACTTACATAATTGTCGTTTTCCCGGGTTTCCCTTGGGGGCCAATGTATATAAAACATTCTGGGTTTTAAAGGTTGGTAGACATCAACCACCCAGGGAGGTACTACAGTCCTGCCAAGTGATTTAAACGAAAGCCTGTAATTTTTTTCATGATGGTAGGATTGCTGGTGTCTTTTTCTGCTCATAAACATGCAAGATTTCAGGAGTCTTGCTACTTACACTTAGGTCACACTACACATTCATGTACAAGCATATGATATACACACACCCCTCTGGTTTCTTCTATTTTCTTACTAGTTCTTGTTCTTATTTCCTCTTATCTCCATGGGGAAGTGGAACAGAATTCTTCCTCCGTAAGCCATGCGTGTCGAAGGCGACTAACATGCTGGGAGCAAGGGGCTAGTAACCCCTTCTCCTGATATATTACTAAATGTAAAATGGGAAACTTTCGTTTTTCATTTTTGGGGCCCCCCTTCGGTGGGAAACGGCCACGTGTTGAAAGAAAAGAAAAAGAAACATGCAACATTTCAGGTATGTCTTGTTACTTTCTACACTTAGGTCACACTACACATTCATGTACAAGCATATAACACACCCTCTGGGTTTTCTTCATTTTCTTACTAGTTTTGTTCTTATTTCCTCTTATCTCAGGGGAAGTGGAAAATTCTTCCTCCGAAGCATGTGTGTCTAAGAGTCGCTAAATGCCGGGAGAAGGGCATAACTCCTTCTGTATACATTACTAAAGTTAAAAGAGAAACTTTGTTTTCTCTTTGGGCCCCCGCCTTTGTGGAAACGGTTAATTTGTTGAAAGGCAAGAAAGAATATAAAACATGAAGCAACTTTAAAGCCCTTGAAATTTTGGAAAGTTTCCAGACATAATGGAGAGTGCAGTGCTCATGGTGCTCACGGAGAATGTAAACAGCCGTTGGGGAGCGGGACCGTATTAGAAAGGTGGGGAGCCGTATAGCGCGTTTGGTTATAATTTGAACTGTCCTATTAGCGGAACGCCGTAGGCGGGCACTACTGTACATCCTGAACCACCCATCATAATTTTATCCACCAATACATAATCTAACAAACTTCTTTCATTGCGTGCTATATCATATCTTGTCAGTGGAACCCTGAGTTTCGGCTGTAATCCGTTTTCAGGAGCTAGGCCTAAACTCAAAGCAGCCGAAAGTCAAAGCAGTATTTCCCATAAGAAATAATGTAAATACAATTAATCCGTTCCACCCAAAATATTCACAAAAAATTATTGTTTTAAAGAATAAATACTATAGTTTTACTTACAGAAAACAAAGAATACAGTGGACCCCTGAGTTTTGGGCCCACTCGTGTTTGGTCGCTTTTTTCGGCCAAATTTTGGCCCAACTATTGGCCCTTTCCCCTTGTTTCGGTCGGTGCATCAGACCTGTCCGCCTGCCCGCAGAGGAGGAAGAGAGAGGGGTATGTGCCTTCAGTGATTCAGTGATTTACGATATTCGATACTAAAAGCAGCACGAGTCGATAAAGGCTATAGCACCAGCCAGCGATAAGTGTAGCATTAACAGTGTAGCAAGAAGTTAAGTGATTAATCAATAGGGGAAAATACAGCCGAACTGACTTCTCCAAGTTGTTGGGGTTATATAGGCGAGCCCCCCGTGTCTGGCGGCCATGAGCACCACTATATAAGGCTTATCTTTCAGTGGCCCTTATACACCCAACAACAAACAACACAGCAACACCTTGATTAGGGAGAGAGACATGACATATTTTTTCATTCTAGAGTATATATCATGTTTCTATGTTATTAATATTTTTATTATGTCATATTAGATGAATTGTAAATAAATAAGCCGTAGAGCTATATTAGTGTCATGTTGAAAGATATCTTGTCCGCCTCCAAACAAACTCTCCTACCTTCATTGCCAACAAGAGTCTTCAATGGTAAAACTGATTTAAAAGTTCATTTTCCATTAAAATTAGTGCTTTATATTTATTTCTCATTGTTTTCTGTATGTAAAACTATAGTATTTATTCTTTAAAAAAAAGAATTTTTGTGAATATTTTTGGGTGGAACGGATTAATTGTATTTACATTACGTATTTCTTATGGGAAATATTAGTTCGACTTTCGGCCAGTTTGAGTTGAGGCCTAGCTCCTGGAATGGATTACGGCCGTACTCGGGGTCCACTGTAAATATAAAGCACTAATTTTAATGGATAAATGAACATTTAAATCAGTTTTACCTTATTGAAGACTCTTGTTACGTGAGGCAGAGAGTTTGTTTGAAGGCAGGACAAGATAGTTCTTCAATATGACACTAATATCAACTCTACGGCTTTTATCTAGCACAATTCATTTAATATGACATAATAAACAATATTAATAACATAGAAACATGATATACTCTGAATGAATAAAATATGTCATATGTCTCTCTCCTAAGCGACGATTGTTGCTGTGTTGTTTGTTATTGAGTGTATAAGGGCCACTGAAAGATAAGCCTTACATAGTGGGGGTCATGACTGCCAAAGACTGCGGTGTTGTCAATCGCCTATATAACTCCAACAACATTGGAGGAGTCAGTTTTGTGCTGTACTTTTCCTATCGATTAATCAGCAACTTACTTGCTACACTGTTAATGCTACACTTTATCGCTGGCTGGTGCTATAGCCTTTATCAACTCATGCTGCTTTAGTATCGTACATATCATACAATCACTGAAGAAGGCACATTCTCCCCTCTCTCTTCCTCCTCCACTTTGGTACTTTGCTACAATTTCTTTCTTCAATTCTATTGTGTTTGTCACTTTCTTTACCAAAGGGCTGCCACTATGAAGTTTCTTTTGGCCCATGTTGGCTTATTTCACAGTCACAATAAACAAGCACTAAACACAATGAATTTATTGTGAAATGTTTGGATGAGCGCACAGGGTAATGTTCACTCAAGGATAGACAAAGCTAGACTGGCTCACGACGCCTGCGTGTGGAGGCGCGCAAGCGTTGGCAGGTAGACAGGTTTGGTATGCCGGCCGAAAGTCGGGGCAATGGCCAAAAGTCGAGACAAAATTAGGCAGAAAAAAGCGACCGAAACTCGAAGCGGCCAGTACTCGGGTGGCGAAACTTGGGTTCCATTGTATACTTATTTATCCTCCTTTTCATTAAATATGTATTACTTATTACCAAACCTCTTTCTACACATAGTTCAATTAATGGGTCCCCATTTTCATTTATCCCTGGCACCCCAAATTTACCTACTACTCCCTCCACAACATTTTTACCCATTTTAGCGTTGAGATCCCCAACCACGAGTACTCTCTTACTTGGTTCAAAACTTCCTCGCACCCACTCAGTTACCAGAATTTATTCACAGCTTTTCATGCTTTCCCCAGCCTAGTTGATATTAAAGTTAATATTAAAATTGCCTAATAATTTGGTCTCATTTTAACCTTCAGTCACTATCAACAGAAATATGAAGAAGAAGCAGAATGGGAAGGTTCAAGAGGAAAGAAAAGAAGAAAAAGAGGAAGAGGTCGAGGTAGAGCTATTGACCCTGAGGAAGAAGTTGGTCTTAATAGTCGAAGCAGGCCTGGAAACTTAAGACAACGTCCAAGAGCTAGGTACAATGACCAGTTTGAGGACTTGGGTTTGTCCTCAGATGAGGAAGTAAAAACTAAATCAAGAGGGAAGAGATCTTGGGTATCAGTTATCAATTCATCCAGTGAAAGTGACTCAGAAAGGGATAATGAAGGAACTGCTAGCACACCATTAGCAGCTGATCCTGATGAGGATGAAGGAGCAGGCAGTAACAGCCCTTTACATCAAGAGGGCCTCAGTAGAGCACAACAAAAAAATCCTAGAACCAAGAGAGGAGGAAAAAAGGTAAGTGTATTCCCCCTTTGCAGATAAGTTTTTAACCCTTAAACTGTCCAAATGTAGATCTACGTTCACTCGCGTAGCGCTTTGAATACAGTGGACCCCCGAATTTCAACGGCATCGTGTTTCATGAATTTCGCCTTTCAGTGCCTATTTTTGGCGAAAAATACTCACGGTTCATGATTTTATTCGCGATTCAGCGGCGGTACGGTACGCATCCGGCCCTTCTCCCAGCGTCAGCCCATAAACAAAGCCAGCCTGCCTCCAACACCACAGTCAGTGTGCATTGTTTATGGGCGAGTGACCATCACCTCAGGCATTCATAAGATATATTCCATTCATTTTTGTGGTTTGGACATGTGAGAGAATGGAACGAGACAGAGTGACTTCGAGTGTATAAATCTGTAGTGGAGGGAAGGCGGGTAGGGTCGGCCTAGGAAGGTTGGAGGGAGGGGTAAAGGAAGTTTTGTGTGCGAGGGCTTGGATTTCCAGCAAGCATGTGTGGCGTATTTGATAGGAGTGAATGGAGGCATATGGTTTTAATACTTGACGTGCTGTTGGAGTGTGAGCAAAGTAACATTTATGAAGGGATTCAGGAAACCGGCAGGCCGGACTTGAGTTCTGGAGATGGGAAGTACAGTGCCGGCACTCTGAAGGAGGGTGTAAATGTTGCAGTTTTATAACTGTAGTGTAAAGCACCCTTCTGGCAAGACAGTGATGGAGTGAATGATGATGAAAGTTTTCTTTTCGGGCCACCCTGCCTTGGTGGGAATCGCCGATGTGTTAATAAAAAAAAAAAAAAAAAAAAAAAAAAATGCTAAATAAGCCACCATGGGCCCAAAGAAAGCTTCTAGTGCCAGCCATTTGGTAAAGAAGTTGAGAAACACGATAGAATTTAGAAAAAGATTGCAGAAAAATACGAAAGTGGTGGTGGTAGAGGGTGGTAGTGGTTGTGATGGTGGTAGTAATGCTGGTAGAGGGTGGTAGTGATGGTGGTAGAGGGTGATAGTGATGGTGGTAGAGGGTGGTAGTGATGGTGATAGTGGTAGAGGGTGGTAGTGATGGTGGTAGAGGGTGGTAGTGGTTGAGATGGTGGTAGTGGTTTTGATGGTGGTAGAGGGTGGTAGTGGTTGTGATGGTGGTAGAGGGTGGTAGTGATACTGGCAGAGGGTGGTAGTGATGGTGGTAGAGGGTGGTAGTGGTTGTGATACTGGTAGAGGGTGGTAGTGATGGTGGTAGAGGGTGGTAGTGGTTGTGATACTGGTAGAGGGTGGTAGTGATGGTGGTAGAGGGTGGTAGTGGTTGTGATGGTGGTAGAGGGTAGTAGTAGTGACTCTCAAGCTGGTCCTAGTGCCATTAAAAAACAAAGAAGGGAAGTAACCCCGGAAAAGGACTTGGTACCTGAAGTCTTTATGGAAGGGGATTCCCCTTCCAAACAAAAGTGTAACTTCACCCTCTCCCCTCCTCCAGTCTTCCAGACATCACCAGGAGTCTTCAATAAAGGTTAGTGTGATATTATTGTTTACACTTGATTTGTCATTCTTTTATGTACCTATGGAAATCTATATTTCATGTAAAAAAAATATTTTTTTGTTAATACTTTTGGTTGGAACGGATTAATTGGATTTCCATTATTTCTTAGGGGGAAAATGGTTTCACCATTCATGAATTTCGCCTTTCAGCGTACTCTCTGGAACGCATTAATCATGAAACTCGAGGGTCCACTGTATTTTGAAAAAAAAAATGAAAGCATTTTTATACATGTTATAGGATAAAAAAAAATTAGGGTCAGTACCTACCAAGATATAAGCCCGCGAATTTGGCACTGGATGCTCACCTGATGGCAACATCGAGTCTTGCCACTTGCAGAAGTGTTGCCAATATACACCTTTTTTCTCATTTTTATTTTAATTTATATAATTTTTTATGTTTTGATAATTACAATTTATAATAGTTCTTGTGATTTCATAGCCAGTCTTTGCTCTGACACTAATATTAGGTACTGAAATAGTACTCAAATAGTTACAATCACACCGACAGGTGAACATTTTCACATGCCTTGGTCATTTACTATTGTCTAGAAATATATACAAAGTATTTATAGGTCTCAGCAATGTTTTAGACATGCTGGAGTATATATGAAACTACTTGAAGCATGGTGTTATGATGAGTGTCAGTAAATTGCTGACAGTGCAGTGACACTTGATGAATGCGCACTTCTCAAGGGAACCCTGGCATTATTTGTTTTCACTGTTACACACAAACATGTCTGTCTGTCTTATCAGTTTGTCTGTCTCTCTGTTTGTCTAGCTCTGCTTATCTGTCTTTCTGTCTGCCTGTGTGTCTGTCTTTCTGTCTGCTTGTCTCTCTGTCTCAGGGAGCAGCTCATAAACCTGTTGGTTTACGAGCCGCTCTCTGATTCCTGAGCAAGTGAAAATGCGTATTACTTGCATCATGCTTATTATGCCTTATATCTACAAGCACTGTATAGCACTTTGCCTAGAATTTTTGTGTTATCCTAGGTAATTTACAATATGTATATTAACTGTACTTATGTGTACCTGTGAGAGACAGAGACACAGACAGACAGACATATAGACAGAGACAGATACAGACAGAGAGACAGCCAAAGTCAGTCAGCCAGCTAGCCAGCCTCCCAGCCTGCCGAATACATATTACACATGTTCCAGAATCTTTTCTCTTTACTTAGGGCATAGGTTATTGGACATTCTGGCAGGATGACACTACCAATGGTAACAGAAATGAAAGGATGTTTCACAATTGTTGCACATGGGTTATTATTGAGGTTTGTGATATTTCCTCAACCACTTGTGGCCACATCCATCTCAAAGCCACTAAACTCTGGGTCAGCATCACTTTCCTCTTAAAAGGGGAACGTTAACACAACATGACATCAGTGAATCCCTGGTGTTTGCCACGCTATTTGCTCTAGCTGGCGCTCAGTTGAACTGGTGCTCCCACAAGGTACTAAATGGTCCCATATTTTTTTAATACTGCACACACCGAATGTTAAGACTCATTCTATATTGACCAGGCATCTCAGGCCAATCGTGCCAAATTTGGAGGCAGGAAAAATAAAACATAGATCTACGTTTGGAGTGCTAGCGGTACAAATGTAGATCTACGTTTGGACAGTTTAAGGGTTAACGAAAAGTGAGTCTCACCATAAAAATATTCATTATATAAAGTTGAATGGTATTGCTGTTTAGATTTGTCAAAACTTAATTGTTGGAATACCTTATTCATTTGCTTTAATTTGTTGGTTTTAGTGAGTTATCTTCAAAGATTAAGTGACTGTACACTCCTTCATACCTTGTAATGTATTACAAATCATTAGTCAAATTTAAAAGCTTAAGTTTTTGGGGTTTTAATGTGATTTTATAGTTTGTTTTACAAAAATAGCATTGTTAACCCTTAAACGGTCCAAACGCAAACGTATACTGTATATACGTTACCTTGCCTAGTGCCCCGAATATTTTGAAAAAAAAAAAATATAGAAATAAAGAGCACAATTTTCTAAGTGTTATAGGATAAAAATAAAAACTTTAGGGTCAGTACTTACCGAGATATGACGCCGCAAAGTTGGCACTTGGCGATCACCTGACGGCAACATGAAGCACTGCCGCTTGCAGAAAATCTACATATTTACCATTTTCTTCCATTTTTTTTAATATTCTTGGTTTTTATTATATATGATAGCTATTTTACAGTAAATCTTTTGATTTCAATGTCAATTGTTGTTTATACACCAATATTATATACGAAATTATTATCATACTGACACAAACACACATGTACACACTGATAGGTGATTTTGCACACCTGGCTGAATCACATTCTATTATCTACAACTATATACAAGTATTTACATGTCCCACTTATGTTTCTAGAAGTCCACAATTGTATGATACTCCATGAAGCATGGATTCATACAGAGTGCCACCCCACACTGGTGACATAAGAATCGTGTGTCCTTCCGCTGTTGTGGTCGTTTTGTGGTGGTAGCACACACAACACACTTCTTCTGGGAATGCTTCTTCTTTGGGGTAGGTGGTAAAGGTACCAGGTAGTGGCAGTTAGGGATGATTCAGGCTGGCACTTCCCCCACTGGCTGTGGTTGTGGTTGAGGAACAAGTCGCTGTTGAGGGGCAGGTACAGGTGTGGTACCTTACAATTTTGCTATCTGTTTTACGATATTCAGGGAGAATTCTACGAAATGTTGTCGTTTTCCAGTCTTTATTTCATACATATTGAATGCATTGATCACTGCAATGTCTACAAGTTGGAAAAACAGTTTTATATACCACTTGCGACTCCTACGCACACTGTCAACAAACCCTATCATCATGTCATACTTGTGAACTAGTCGCATATTGTTCATATAGTCGACGACAACAGCTGGTTTGACAATATGTTCATTGGTGAGCCGGCTCATTTTGTCTGTTTGTACCATCTCGTTTCTGTGGATGGTTGACAGAAATGTCACATCCTGTTTGTCATGCCACGTCAGTGCCATGATGGCATTGGCATGAAACATTTGCACTGCACCTTCAACACTGCCACTGAAGCTTGGTATATGTTTTCTATTCCTTCTCACTGTTCCACATATATCAGTATTGTTCACACGTTTATCAGCGAGCATAGGGCTTGTATACCAGTTGTCTGTGTACAATGTATGGCCCTTGCCAAGGTATGGTTCCATCATCCTGCGAACAACATCACCAAAAATGCCCAACATGCGCCTGGTATCGTCGAGTGTTTTTTTCCCGGTGTATACAATGACATCTAACACAAGACCTGTCTCACAGTCGCACATAACAAAGTTTTATACCAAAGCGATGACGTTTGCTCGGAATATATTGCTTGAATGACAGGCGTCCCTTGAATAGAATCAAGGACTCGTCGACAACAATGTTCTTGAAAAGATAAAAGTATGCACTGAATTTCTGCTTCAGGTACATAAACACTTCCCGGATTTTGTATAGAAGGTCATTTCTGTTGGGCATATTCCTGTCTGAGAAGTGCAACATTCGTAGCAACAGAATGAATCTGTTGCAGGAAAGGAGGTCACGGAAGACAGGAGTACTGATGAAGTGGTCTGTGGTCCAGTAGTTACGTATATTGTTCTTATAGGTATGTGGCATAGTCATGACAGTGGCAAGGAATAAATACATTTCAGCCACTGTTATGTCTTTCCACCTGCGCAGCCGTGACGATTCTCCAACCTCTGCTGTGTTGTCCATGACATAGCGATAATAATTGTTCGTCTGGGTGACTATCAAGTTCATTATAGGCTCGTCAAAGTATAACTGGAAAAGTCTAACTCTGTAGACTCATTTGTTATGGGACATTCTGGCAGGATGCCACTTCCACTCACATCAAAATCAAAAGGCTGTGGCACGAATACACTTTTTGTCCACTTCCACTCTCGGTCACATGGTGCAGGGTGGACCTGTTGCATGGGGTGTGGGGGAGCAGGTGGGGGGGCAGGAGTGGAGGCAGCACATGGCTGAGGGGGTGCCAGGCTGTCCTTTGTCTGTCCAGACACCGTGCCACCCACCACTTCTTCCTCCATCCCCGCAAATTCACCTTCATGATCACTATCACTATAAGTGGCCAGGGTTTTGGATCGTGACCTGCCACGACCCTTGGGGACTGCATATGGCACACTGCCTGAACGTAGGCGATGACGCCTAAAAGTACGCTTCACAGGTGAATAATGAACATCACTATCACTAGATGAATCCTGCAATGGCATAAAATCAATCTCATCATCACTTACATCACTTTCACTATCACTAAAACACCGGGAAAATGATAGTTTCCTCTTGTGTAGTTGCCTATGGGAAACACTTGCCACTCCAGAGGTGCTTGGCCCAGGGTCTTGTGTGGCCACACTGGCCACCTCAGAAGTGCTTGGCCTAGGGACTGGTGTGGCCACACTAGCTACCCCAGAGGTGCTTGGCCCAGGGTCTGGTGTGGCCACAGTGGCCACCCCAGAGGTGATGGGCTGAGGGTCATCTGGATTATCGTCGATATTTTCACTAATTCCCTGATTATTAGTGGCCACACCGGTGTCAAATCCACTATTTCACGTTGTATATCACTTTCCTTGAATAGTAGTGTTAATACGATGAGGCGTGAGTGAATCACGAGGATGTGCCATGATGTTGACCCAAGATGGAGCTGAATGTAACTGGTCCTACCATGTGGTACCCAGGCGTCCAGGATTTTTTTAACCTGGCGCTCACTGAGTGCGCAGACCCATTCTCTCATGCCTAGGCGACTCAGGCCTATCGTGCCAATTTTGAAGGAATGAAAAATAAAACGTAAATATACGTTTGGGGCAACTGCAGTACCAACGTAAATATACGTGCGGACCGTTTAAGGGTTAAAATGCCTCTCTTCAATTGTTTATAATTTATTTTTCATCACCCTACCTCGGTGGGACAGTGTAAAAAAGCTAAGCTAAGCTCATGGTGTCCCATTTTCAGCACAGTCTCTTTTCTGTTGGCCTCATACATTGCTGTAATATTTATAGCCTTACTGGGGACACATCACAGGTTTGCCAGCACAAGCTCAGCATTGTAATAGTATTGTTCCCATGTACTCTCATATACACAGAATTATTTATGAGGACATCTGAAGGGAATATGAATGTGTAAATTCAAGGATTATGTGGATTAAAATAAGGGTCGGATGCGAAAAGTGGGTCATAATAAGCGTGTATGCACCTGGAGAAGAGAGGAGTGTAGAGGAGAGAGAGAGATTTTGGGAGATGTTTAGCGAATGTATAGGAACTTTTGAACCAAATGAGAGAATAATTGTGGTAGGGGACCTAAATGCTAAAGTGGGAGAAACATGCAGAGAGGGTGTAGTAGGTAAGTTTGGGGTGCCAGGTGTAAATGATAATGGGAGCCCTTTGATTGAACTTTGTATAGAAAGGGGTTTAGTTATAGGTAATACATATTTTAAGAAAAAGAGGATAAATAAGTATACAAGATATGATGTAGGGCGTAATGACAGTAGTTTGTTGGACTATGTATTGGTAGATAAAAGACTGTTGAGTAGACTTCAGGATGTACATGTTTATAGAGGGGCCACAGATATATCAGATCACTTTTTAGTTATAGCTACAGTGGGAGTAAAAGGTAGATGGGATACAAGGAAAATAGAATCAGTAAGTAAAAGAGAGGTGAAGGTTTATAAACTAAAAGAGGAGGCAGTTAGGGTAAGATATAAACAACTATTGGAGGATAGATGGGCTAGTGAGAGTGTAGGCAATGGGGTCGAAAATGTATGGGGTAGATTTAAAAATGTAGTGTTAGAGTGTTCAGCAGAAGTTTGTGGTTACAGGCGAGTGGGTGCGGGAGGGAAGAGGAGCGATTGGTGGAATGATGATGTAAAAGAGTAGTAAGGGACAAAAAGTTAGCATATGAGAGGTTTTTACAAAGTAGAAGTGATGCAAGGAGGGAAGAGTATATGGAGAGAAAAAGAGAGGTTAAAAATGGTGAAGCAATGTAAAAGAGAGCAGATGAGAGAGTGGGTGAGATGTTATCAGCAAATTTTGTTGAAAATAAGAAAAAGTTTTGGAATGAGATTAATAAGTTGAGGAAGCCTAGAGAACAAATGGATTTGACAGTTAAAAATAGGAGAGGAGAGTTATTAAATGGAGAGTTAGAGGTATCGGGAAGATGGAGAGAATATTTTGAGGATTTGTTAAATGTTGATGAAGACAGGGAAGCTGTAATTTCTGTGTAGGGCAAGGAGGAATAACATCTTGTAGGAGTGTGGAAGAGCCAGTTGTGGGTGTAGGGAAGTTCGTGAGGCAGTGGGTAGAATGAAAGGGGTAAGGCAGCTGGGATTGATGAGATAAAGATAGAAATGTTAAAAGCAGGTGGGGATATAATTTTGGAGTGGTTGGTGCTATTATTTAATAAATGTATTGAAGAGGGTAAGGTACCTAGGATTGGCAGAGAGCGTGTATTGTTCCTTTGTATAAAGGCAAAGGGGACAAAAGAGAGTGCAAAAATTATAGGGGAATAAGTCTGTTGAGTGTACCTGGTAAAGTGTATGGTAGAGTTATTATTGAAGGAATTAAGAGTAAAACAGAAAGCAGGATAGCAGATGAACAAGGGGCTTTAGGAAAGGTAGGGGTGTGTAGACCAAGTGTTTACAGTGAAACATATAGGTGAACAGTATTTGGATAAGGGTAAAGATGTTTTTGTGGCATTTATGGATTTGGAAAAGGCGTATGATAGGGTAGATAGGGGGCAATGTGGCAGATGTTGCAGGTGTATGGAATAGGAGGAAGGTTACTGAAAGCAGTGAAGAGTTTTTATGAGGATAGTGAGGCTCAGGTTAGAGTGTGTAGGAGGGAAGGGGACTATTTCCCAGTAAAAGTGGGCCTTAGACAAGGATGTGTGATGTCACCGTGGTTGTTCAATATATTTATAGATGGGGTTGTAAGAGAAGTGAATGCGAGGGTCTTGGCAAGAGGTGTTGGGCTAAAAGATAAAGAAGCAAATACAAAGTGGGAGTTGTCACAGTTGCTTTTTGCTGATGACACTGTGCTTTTGGGAGATTCTGAAGAGAAGTTGCAGAGGTTGGTGGATGAATTTGGTAGGGTGTGTAAAAGAAGAAAATTGAAAGTGAATATAGGAAAGAGTAAGGTGATGAGGATAACAAAAAGAATAGGTGACGAAAGATTGGATATCAGATTGGAGGGAGAGAGTATGGAGGAGGTGAATGTATTCAGATATTTGGGAGTGGACATGTCGGCGGATGGGTCTATGAAGGATGAGGTGAATCATAGAATTGATGAGGGGAAAAGGGTGAGTGGAGCACTTCGGAGTCTGTGGAGACAAAGAACCTTGTCCATGGAAGTAAAGAGGGAATGTATGAGAGTATAGTTATACCAACGCTCTTATATGGGTGTGAAGCATGGGTGATGAATGTTGCAACGAGGAGAAGGCTGGAGGCAGTGGAGATGTCATGTCTGAGGTCAATGTGTGGTGTGAATATAATGCAGAGAATTCGGAGTTTGGAAATTAGGAGGAGGTGCGGGATTACCAAAACGATTGTCCAGAGAGCTGAGGAGGGGTTGTTGAGGTGGTTTGGACATGTAGAGAGAATGGAACGAGACAGAGTGACTTCGAGAGTGTATAAATCTGTAGTGGAGGGAAGGCGGGGTAGGGGTCGGCCTAGGAAAGGTTGGAGGAGGGGTAAAGGAAGTTTTGTGTGCAGAGGGCTTGGACTTCCAGCAAGCATGTGTGAGCGTATTTGATAGGAGTGAATGAAGGCATATGGTTTTAATACTTGACGTGCTGTTGGAGTGTGAGCAAAGTAACATTTATGAAGGGGTTCAGGAAACCGGCAGGCCGGACTTGAGTTCTGGAGATGGGAAGTACAGTGCCAGCACTCTGAAGGAGGGGTGTTAATGTTGCAGTTTTATAACTGTAGTGTAAAGCACCCTTCTGGCAAGACAGTGATGGAGTGAATGATGATGAAAGTTTTTCTTTTTCGGGCCACCCTGCCTTGGTGGGAATCGGCCAATGTGTTAATAAAAAAAAATAAAAATAATCACTTAATTAAAGGAACCTAATCTTCCAGTGGGGATAGTGTCAGATATAGTTAACCCTTAAAAGACTGATTGGGAGCAGGTGGCCATTAATGGCAGTTGTGGTGGAAAATAGAAAATATTATTTTGCCGTGATTGTGACAATAATTAACAGTTCTGGAATCAGGGGAGTTTGTCCATTGTTTCCAAATATATTGACCCAGCGGATTTTATTTCGCATTTCTTAAGTCCATTAAATGGTAGTCCATTACTGTAATGCATGCCTGCTACACTCCCTGCATGCCTGCTACACTCCCTGCATGCCTGCTACACTCCCTGCATGCCTGCTACACTCCCTGCATGCCTGCTACACTCCCTGCATGCCTGCTACACTCCCTGCATGCCTGCTACACTCCCTGCATGCCTGCTACACTCCCTGCATGCCTGCTACACTCCCTGCATGCCTGCTACACTCCCTGCATGCCTGCTACACTCCCTGCATGCCTGCTACACTCCTGCATGCCTGCTACACTCCCTGCATGCCTGCTACACTCCCTGCATGCCTGCTACACTCCCTGCATGCCTGCTAACTCCCTGCATGCCTGCTACACTCCCTGCATGAATGCTACACTCCTGCATGAATGCTACACTCCCTGCATGAATGCTACACTCCCTGCATGAATGCTACACTCCCTGCATGAATGCTACACTCCCTGCATGCCTGCTACACTCCCTGCATGAATGCTACAC